>SJYC01030730.1:0-71259 GCA_006408675.1 Madoqua kirkii
CCCACACACACCCACACACGCAATGCTAATTTCTCTAACAGGATCTTTAGATCTAATTTTACCACGTGGAATGCATCATTTCTTATGGCTGAGACTGACTTCAAAATACTCCACTGGGGGTTGAAGGGAGAAATAGTATGAAATGATACTGGGTTGGGGGATGCTAAAGCTGTTGATAGTGACTTGGAGGTTTAATATTGCTGTCCCTAATGTTTTTATGTTTGAAAAATGTCAAACTAATGCGATTTTTTTCAATAGGAGGAAAATACATTGTTATGGGTTGAACTGTGTCTCTCCAAACTTAGTATGTTGACATCATCACTCTCATCGCTTAAATGTAACATTTCTGCAAGGGGCAGTATAGCCTTTATTTTGTAAAAACTTTGAATTATAATCTATAAGAAGACTGGATTGCTGCGTTGTACACCTGAAACTAATATAACAGTGTAAATTAACTATACCTCAATAAAAAAATTATTAGAAAAATACAGGAGTTTCTTGAAGATTAAAGGTGTTGAACAACCAACTCTCAGAAAGGCCAAGAGCAAGGCTGAGATTGGGGGACACTCAGCAGCAGTTCATGGGCTCGCAAAGAGTCGGACGTGACTTAGCGACCGAGCAACAGCAGCGGCAGCAGCAGGAGCCCCATCCAGGGCCTGCCAGAAGGGTTCCAACTTGCTTCCACATGTGCATGACTCCAATCACATTTTTCTCAGGAAGGAAATTATTAATATGATTGGATGTTACCCAGGAGTTTCAATCCTTGCTGCAATCATTCACAGCAGTGAAAAAGTCTCTCTCTTTATTTTTTCCACAGAGGTCATCAGGTTAAAATCCAGTCATTAGAGTAGGTCCTAGCCCAATATAGTGTCCTTATAAAACAAGGAAATTATGACCAAGACACACACAGAGGGGGAATGAGAGAAGCCGTGGGAGACCTGGATCAGACCCTCAGAAGCGCCAACCGGCCAATACCTGGACCAGCGCCAGGAGACCAAGTGCCAGTTTGTGCTACTTTGTTACTGCAGCCTCAAGAAACTGATACATCACAGATGTCTTAATTTAGTGGCTACCCTGTGGAGGAGCTCTTCATCCCAAAGGCAAAGTCAGCCCTGGCTCTGGAGCAGAGGCTGCTTGCATGCAATGTCACGCTTGTGTTTTCTCAAGGAATTTTTCCTAAAGGAAAAGTGAGATAGAGAATGCATTTTCAGAATGAGGAATCTAGAAAAATGGTACGAATGAACCTATTTGCAGGGCAGGAACAGAGCTGCAGAAGACGAGGACAGACGTGCAGAGGTAGGAGAGGGTGGGATGAACCGGGAGAACATCACTGACATACACACACTACCGTGTATAAAAAGGAGAGCTAGTGGGAAGCTGCTGTCTAGCGCTGGGAGCTCAGCTCGGGGCTGTGAAGACCTAGAGGGAGGGGGTGGGTGGGGGTGGAGTGGAGCAATGTTCAAGAGGGAGAGGATATATGTATACATACAGCTGATGCATTTCACTGTACAGCAGAAATGAACACAACATTATGTGAAGCAATTATACTCCAACTTTTAAAAAAAGGTAACAGAAGATGGTGATACACAGCTTAAAAGCATTACTTTTTAAATTCTATGTGTTTGCACTGAATGTTACCAAGTTGGTAATGAGGGGTGCCTGGGACAAAAGGAATCATCTCTTGCTGTCAAAGAAACAGGCCAACAGGACTGAGTAGAAGGTAAGGGGTCAGGAAATAATTGTCTCATTCATCCCTCATTGCTTGACAGCTCCTGTCTCCCTCGTACAGGCACGGCCCTGGCAGGGTGCTAGATGCAATGAGGGCGTACAAGGCTGGCCTCCCCAGCACAGAGGCCATGACCGGGGCTTTGGTGGAAGATGCTTTTCTTATAAATATCTTTTTTTTTTTTTACAAAAGCAATACTTATCACAGGATAAAAAATAATAATAAAATAGAAAAAACATATACCCATAACACACAGAGAAATAAACTTTAAAATGTAGGCAAATATACTTACAATATTTTGATGTACAAATGTGTTCTTTGAATTTTTACGAAAGGGGTACTGCTTTTTAAATTCTACCTTCCATGTCAATAAATTGGGACAATACTATTTAAGATACTGCAGATCAATCCAGCACATCAATGGACCACAACTGACTGCCCAGTTCCCCACCAATGGACCTTATGATGAGGTCTAACTTTCTTCTCTGTGACAAATCACAATTCCATAAACTTTTCTGTAGGTAGATCTCTGCATAAATTTGCAATGATTTTCTTAAACTCCTAGAAAAGTAATTGCTGAATTTGAAGGTATTTAACATTAATTTTTAAGGCTTTTGAGAAACATGCCAGCTTACTATTGGGGGAAAAAAATTAAAACTGTTATCTATTTGTATTGATACAAATTGATATCAATACCAGACTTTCCTGGTGGTCCAGTGGTTAAGAATCCTCCTAGCAGTGCAGAGGATGAAGTTCAGTCCCTGGTCAGGGAACTAAGATCCTACATGCTGTTGAATTATGAAACCCACACACCACAGTGAAGACCCAGTGCAGCCAAAAGCCCTGTGTGTTCTCAGCAGTGTAAGAGCTGTCTTCTTCCTCGACACTCTCTAAAAATCTGCTTTTTCTCATAATCAATTACATAGACAAAAAAAAAAGAACTCCCCCAAAGCTAAAATCAGTGTTTTGCGATTTTTTTTCCTTTAATCCACTGCCCATGTTCCTGAATAATCTGGGGTTTCAAAAAATGTTAAGAAACCTCCACATCCAGCAATAAGTAGTAAATAAGCCCAAGAGACCTAATGTACAGTATAATGAATATAGACAATAATATTGTACCATAATCAACCTTGCTAAGTGACTAGAACTCAATTATTCCAACCACTAAAAAGAAGGGGTAATTATGTAACATGACAGAGGTGCTAAATATTGCTACAGTGGCAGTGCTATTACCCTATACGCATGTATCAAATTAACAGGAGAAGCACTTTAAATTTACACCACGTTATATGTCGAATATATTGAACAGAAAAGCAGTTTCCATATCCAGTCAAGAAAATTCAAGCAAAATAAGATGAAAGGGAGTCCAGGGAGCGTGTTTCCTCTGGGAGAGAGGAATCAGCCACGTGGACGGCCGGGTGGGCACTCCTGCAGGGCGGAGGGCAAGCTGGTCCCAGCAATGGATGGAGAGCTACACACAGCCCTGGGAAGGGAGGGGACGGATGACCAAGAGAACCCAGGGATTCGGGAAACTCCTAAGAGGGACCTCCTGGCGGTCCAGTGGCTGAGGGCCTGCCTGACGGTGCAGGCAACACAGGTTCGATCCTTGTCCGGGAAGATTCCACATGACACAGGGCAACGAAGGCCACGTGACCAGAGCCCACAACGAGAGAAGCATCACGGTGAGAAGCCCGAGCTCCTCCACAAGAGCGTGAGCCCCGCTCGCCGCAGCTAGAGAGGGCCCTCTCACAGCGGTGGAGACCCGGCACAGCTGAAAATAAATGTTTAAAAAATCTGTAAAGAAAGCTCACGAAGCAGTCATGGTTCTCTTCTAAAAAGTCAAGGATAAGGAAGCAATAGGAAATAATGCCTGACCCTGGACCCTGTCCATCCGCCTGCTCTGCTCCCAGGACCCACCAGACAAGGGAAGGCCTGTCCACCTCTGCCAGGCTCACCGAGGCCCTGCATCTGATGTGGATCCAGCCTCCAAGCCGCAGAGGAAAGCAGAAAGCAGCTCCGGGCTTCCCACACTACTCTTTCTCAGCTTCGCCACCTACTTGCAGTACAGAAGCCACACCGGTCACAGGCAGTGACCTGACTAATAGGCCCAGGGTCATTTCACCTCTGGGCAAGGGGAAGGCGAACGGTGTACAACGCGCGTCTACACTCATCGTCTCTCGCCCCCCCGCCTTGGGCACAGGCAGGCTGGCCACTGTGATGCGCCACCCTGGGGCCCAGGTCATGACCACGCAGCTGGAGAGGTGAGGACTGAGGTCCCCGGTCCTGAAGGCAGGATTCTCTGCCTGTCTGCCTCACTCCCGGGGGCACACAGAATGGCAATGCTCTAGACAACTCACGATCACAGCACATGCACGCACGTGTATAGACACATACACACTCTCTCGTGGCGTGGCCTTCCGCCTAAAAGAAATTAGTCGCAACTCCCACTGAACTGACCTAGAACAAGTTAGACCACAAGCTCTTCCTGGGTAAAATCCCCAGAAAAGAAATGATTCAGAAACAGCCTCAACAACAAAGGGTAAGGATGTGTCCTGCAAGTGGTATGGAAGTTTCACTCAGGTGTTAAACTTTCACTCAGAAGTCATCTCATCAGAAACTTAAATATACACCATGCTTAAAAATACACATATGCATGCACACGCACACACACACACATTCCAGACACACACCCACGTAAACACCAAAGACTAAAATGCTGCTTTAGAGGGCCACACCGTCAGCCTTCCAGCTGACCCACCGTTTCTCAGTCGTCGCTGGCTGGTGAATCAGGTTTCCATCTCTTGCAGAGTGAAACCTTACAACCGACCATCAATGAGTATGAAATTACTGGAGTCTGCTCTTTGTTTATATTCATTTTCCATATCCATGCTCAGCCTACCTCCAAGAACCTCTAAGTTTCTGAAGTATTCAGTCTTCATTTGGGGAAATCCTTTTATTTGGGGGAGAGAAGGTTGTTCTAAGAATTCCTGGGGGAAAAAAGCCAGCAGATACCTATGTCTAATTTCAGGATGGTAGCATATCTCAGACTGGGTCATCGCTCTACCTACTAAAAGCCTGCTTCTCTTTTTTAAAACTTAATAGTTGTTTTTAGTTCAAACATCTACCCAAACCAAGCCAAGACCATGATATCACAGCTCTTTATCCAGCTAAAATTATTTTCACAAGTGCCAACGACTTGCAGGGCAGAAATGCTTCTCCAAAGGGCACTTGAGAGAGAGGGGAAAACTGGGCAAGAACTTCACGCCTCCAGGCAAATTCTTTATAGCATCTGAGCCCTGACATATGAAACTCTGGAGAGACAAATGCATTTATCAGGAGTCTGCTTTCATTTTCTGGAAGAGAAAATTATGGTAAGGGATGAGCCACCAGGAATTAGTATTAATTGTATCCCCACTGGGTAAGTGACATTGGGGCCACCATTCTAAAGAAGAGAGGACATAATTCCTGCACACAACAGCTTGCGATGTAATCCTCACGGTGCTCAGATATGAGCTAGAATAGGGACAACACACACTGCTTTACACAAGAGCCCGCACCCCTCGCCGGGGCCTGCCTGCAAACGGCTCTGCCATGGAGATGAACTGGCCGGGGTTCACCTTTTACTCCTTCCTCGCTCTTCCTCACGACTCTGGCACCCACTTTTTAAGGAAGTGGAAGAGCGTGTAGTCCGTGGCCTCTTAACAGGAATAAACCCACAAAGGCAAACTTGCAGTTATTTCCCTACCGGCCCATCTCGAGATTCCGAGCCTACTGATGAGATCGATCCCATCCGCGATCATATGGCATCTTATTCATCAAAGGACTCCATTCACAGGAGATAAACCTGACGAATGCCGGATGGACGGACAGATGGACGAATGGATGGGAAGGAGGGAGGGACGGTGGAAGGATGGATGGGAGAAAGGAAGGGAAGGGAGGAAGAGGGCAGTGACAGGACGGGGATGGAGGAGGGCAGGAGGAGAGGGGAGAGGGGGACTTGAGAGAACAGGGCGGGAAGGCAGGCGCAGCGCCACGGGTTCAGGAAGTGCGGCTGGCAAGGCCCTCTAGCACCTCTGAGAACTCCCCTCAAGGGGCCCTCATCCGGAGCTGCTCCTTTTCCCTGAAGAATAAAGGCCATCGCCCTCTGCATCCTGCAGTGTCGGACCTACACCCCGGAGGACAGAGGAAGCGGGAGGCTTTAACTGCACATAAGGCGTCTATCTCCAGGCACACAGCCGCCCCAACTGACATATGAAACTCTGGAGAGACAAATGCATTTATCAGGAGTCTGCTTTCATTTTCTGGAAGAGAAAATTATGGTAAGGGATGAGCCACCAGGAATTAGTATTAATTGTATCCCCACTGGGTAAGTGACATTGGGGCCACCATTCTAAAGAAGAGAGGACATAATTCCTGCACACAACAGCTTGCGATGTAATCCTCACGGTGCTCAGATATGAGCTAGAATAGGGACAACACACACTGCTTTACACAAGAGCCCGCACCCCTCGCCGGGGCCTGCCTGCAAACGGCTCTGCCATGGAGATGAACTGGCCGGGGTTCACCTTTTACTCCTTCCTCGCTCTTCCTCACGACTCTGGCACCCACTTTTTAAGGAAGTGGAAGAGCGTGTAGTCCGTGGCCTCTTAACAGGAATAAACCCACAAAGGCAAACTTGCAGTTATTTCCCTACCGGCCCATCTCGAGATTCCGAGCCTACTGATGAGATCGATCCCATCCGCGATCATATGGCATCTTATTCATCAAAGGACTCCATTCACAGGAGATAAACCTGACGAATGCCGGATGGACGGACAGATGGACGAATGGATGGGAAGGAGGGAGGGACGGTGGAAGGATGGATGGGAGAAAGGAAGGGAAGGGAGGAAGAGGGCAGTGACAGGACGGGGATGGAGGAGGGCAGGAGGAGAGGGGAGAGGGGGACTTGAGAGAACAGGGCGGGAAGGCAGGCGCAGCGCCACGGGTTCAGGAAGTGCGGCTGGCAAGGCCCTCTAGCACCTCTGAGAACTCCCCTCAAGGGGCCCTCATCCGGAGCTGCTCCTTTTCCCTGAAGAATAAAGGCCATCGCCCTCTGCATCCTGCAGTTCGGACCTACACCCCGGAGGACAGAGGAAGCGGGAGGCTTTAACTGCACATAAGGCGTCTATCTCCAGGCACACAGCCGCCCCATGTTTCTTACAGCCTCCTAATCAATCTGCACGCCCCTGGGGAAAGCAAAGCCCCACCTGAGTGGGCTCTAGCCTCGACCACGAAATGTTGGTTTCCTTTTTTTGTTGTTGTTGTTGTTGTTCGTTTGTTTGTTTTTTTGAGGTATAGTTGATTTACAATGCTTCAGGTATACAGAAAAAGGATTTGGTTATACATATTTATACACTTTTTCAGATTCTTTTCCATTATAAGGTCATCGCAAGATACTGACTATAGTTCCCTGTGCTTCACTGTCCTTTATTTTATATAATAGTGTGTATCTGTTCATTCCAAATTCATAATTTATCCCTCCCCCTCACATTTCCCCTCTGGTAAACCACAGTTGGTTTTCTATGCCTGTGAGTCTATTTGTTTTGTGAATTAGTTCATTTGTAACATTTTCCTTAAGATTGCACTTATACGTGATATCATATAGTATTTGTCTTTCTCTGCCTGACTTGCTTCAGTTAGTATGATTACCTCAAGATTCATCTATGTTGCTACAAAAGGCATTATTTCATTCTTCTTTATGGCTGAGTAGTATTTCATTGTACATACCTTCTTTATCCATTTATTTGGTGATGGACATCTAGGTTGCTTTCATGTCCTGGCTGTTGTAAATGGTGCCGCTATGAACACTGGGGTGCATGTATCTTTTCAAATTACGGCTTTCTCCAGATATACGTCCAAGAGGAGGATTTTTACTTTTTTTAAAAGGAAACTCCGTCGTGTTCTCCATAGTGGCTGCACCAATTTATCTTCCCACCAACAAACAGTGCATGTCCTGGTGGGAGATTCCCTTTCTTATGGCCTCACCTTAGAGGTTGGTTTCACCAGGTAGCCTTCCACCACCTCGAGAAAGCTCACGATGCTCATCGCCATAGTTACAACATCATGGCTGTAACTAACGTGCTATGTTAAGAGTTGATTCCTCTCTCTGGCTCTTAGGGAGCGCTGATCTCCATGAGGATGAGGACCTTTGCTCTTTTGTTCACTGCTGTTTCTCTAACATCTAGGAAAGTTCTGGCAAACTGCAGGCAGAACCCTAAAGAATGAGGGAATGAAGAGATGAAGGAGAGACCCAGGCATCTCCTGAGAGGAGCGTTCTCCCCCCCACAGGCACAGCAGAAGGTGAGGACGTGCGATGCATCGGCATGAAGAAAAGGTCCAAACACCTTCTGAGCGACAGCCATGAGCCTTCAGAAGGGACAAGGGAAGGAGGGACCCTGCCAGTTCTGGGGACGAACAGGAGCCGGTGAACTGTTTTCTGACATCATCATGTCGGAGAACTGCAGAGATCAGAGGACAAGGTTTCACCCTCTGCTCACGTGCCTCTCAGGTCTTGCGAGCATGGTCAAAGAGAGCTTTTGGTAGCAAAGAACAGAAATGCACCCATATTAGTTCAAGGAGAAGGGAGCCCACTGGCTGGACACAGGGTAGAGATGCCCTGTATCTACCAGAAAGGGCCATCCTCGGCGGCGGCAGCACAGTTTCCCTTCTGCATCCCTCCGGTCGCCCTGGGCTCTGAGGTCTGCACCTTCTCTCACTCCTCCTGCTCAGCTGAAAACGTCCTGCACTTGGACGCATCCCAGCAGAGCCCCTGGAGTCACACTGACCCCATCTCACATGGTGCTCCTCATTCAGATTCGAGAGAGTGTGAATCTGGCCGTGGGTCAGATGAGCATCCTCATCCAATCAGCAGATGCGGGGATGTAAAGACTGATGCCGTGTGAGCCACAGCCTGCACACATGGACCTCCCCTTCAGAGCGGGCTCTCCCCTGGACTCACTTCTCTGTGACTGTGGTGTAAGATGCTGATATGCATGATACAAGGGTGCACACTATTGACAAACCCCCTAAAAACTCACTTCACAGGAAAATGTTGTCTCAACTGGAACAGCAGTCAGCTTTCATCCAAAACACTTACTTCAATGCTGAGGTGCTGCCCTGCACTGAAGCATGCGTGACATGTCGGTCTCACCTGCACAGCTTCCCAGAGGGTTCTAGACGTTTACTAACTTCTTACAAAGGCGTATAATAAAAACCCATCTCTCACTGAACACAGACCTCGCCCCCAGGCTCTCATCTGTGACATCATCTCGTAATGCAAGGTCAATAGGGCCCCCCAGGTTAAAGGGGGTTTATCTATTTCTTTATTTTAAAATATTTATTTATTTAGCTGTGTCAGGTTTCAGCTGCAGCACACAGGATTTTTATTTTCACTGCAGCATGTGGG
Organism: Madoqua kirkii; assembly: GCA_006408675.1. Classification (NCBI taxonomy): domain Eukaryota; kingdom Metazoa; phylum Chordata; class Mammalia; order Artiodactyla; family Bovidae; genus Madoqua; species Madoqua kirkii. The sequence continues at coordinate 9,171 of SJYC01030730.1, forward strand.
ATCTAGTTTCCTGACCAGGGATCGAACCCAGATCCCCTGCATTGGGAGCTCAGAGTTTTAGCCACTGGACCACCAGGTAAGTTCCTTTAAGTTCTTGAGGTCAAGGGGGCAGCCCCATGGCCGTGTCCTTAGCACCTGGCTAGTTTTCGATGATGCTCTGACTAAATGCATCCCCAGGCTTTGTGCCATTGCTTGTTTCTAGATTTGTACTTTCACAGTGAAAATGCTCTGCCTCCGCTGTATTTGTGTCAGTAGTTGGGGCTGCCTAATTTAAGCAAAACTGGGCACTTACAGAAGGAAACATGCATTTTTTTCTTCAGTTCAGATAGTTTGAGATAACTATCTCCCTCTAGGCCTACGTGTGTACTGTTAATTTACCAGCTTTAACCTAATCTTTCAGAAATTGTACAGTATTAGTGACTCTTCATATTTTACCTCCAGTTTCCCAACTGCAAAACAAACAAGCTGTAATTCTTTCCACAGCTGCAATGTAGATACATATTTCACCCTAGGGATCAACTGGCTTTACTTTCACGGGCTTCCCTGGTAGCTCAGCTGGTAAAGAATCCGCCTGTAATGTGGGAGACCTGGGTTTGATCTCTGGATTGGGAAGATCCCCTGGAGAAGGGAATGGCTACCCACTCCAGTATTCTGGCCTGGAGAATTCCATGGACTGTATAGCCCACGGAGTCGCAAAGAGTCAGATATGACTGAGCGATTTTCACTTTTCGTGTACATTTAGCGGCAATAGTAGGAGCAAAGGTAACCCTTGGCGTGAAGAGATACTCATGCTTCTGACTGTATATGTTGCCCTCCACCCTGCTCCAAAGCAACAGAAAACAAAAAAGTGAGACTTCCCTGGTGGCCCAGGGGTTAAGACTTCACGACGCAGGGGCCGCAGGTTCAATCCTCGGTCAGGGAACTGAGATCTCACACCACATGGCATGGGCCAACAAAACAAACAAATAAAACTATCTAAAAGATGCCATTTCCTCTAGTAAAAGAAAACTTAGAAGTATTGCTTCAGACTTCAATACATGCTAGATTCTAACAGCTGCATTTATTAACAATTTCCCCAGCTTTGACAGGGTGAACTGAAGAACTGACCATTTTTACCCTCTCCAATGCTGCCCCCTGCTGACAAAAGCCTGAACACCTTCACCGGACACACCCCTCCATGCCCCACCCTGGAGAAAACGTGGCTGCAACAAAATAAGCCCACTAACACCTTCACGGGGAATCTAAAACAGGGCACAAGCCAACATATCTAGGAAACAGACTCACAGACTCAGAGAACAGAGCGGCGGCTGCCAAGGCGGGTGGGGGTTGGAGGACGGATGGAGTGGGAGTCTGGGATTCGCAGATACAAACTATTACGGACAGGACGGATAAATAGCAAGGGAACTACATTCAATATCCTGTGATAAACCATAACGGAAAAGAAGGGGAAAGAGTATGTTAATATATAACTGAATCACTTTGCTGTACAGCAGAGATTAACACTGTAAATCAACTATACTTCAATTAAAAAAAAATACTGATAACCAAAAAAATATCAATAATAAGCCTCCTGGCCTAGAGGGTGCTATGTCCCATGGAGGAGACGAAAGTGGCAAGAGACACAGCTCCCTAAGGATTCTAAGAATGATAGAGAAGACAAAACATGTTCATACAGAACCATCAAAACAGATAAAGCCATACTGTTGAGTTATGGAGTCAGGGCCGTCCAGACGAACCATCAGAACAGACAAAGGCACACTGTTGAGTTACGGAGTCAGGGCCGTCCAGACGAACAAGATTCTGCGAAGGCGGAGGCCAGTGCAGACAAAGGAGCCAGGTAGGCTAGTGGTTCTCAGCCGTTCACGCTAAGGAGCCCCACCTTGCTCAGCATGGACTCCTTGCTGCCACCAGCGTGTCCACGTAAGAAAGCCAGAGTGCCCGGCAGATGCTCATCTAAGTCCAGCCAAGAGCAAAGAAACATAGACAGCTGCGTGGCTTCAGTTGGGGATTTTAAAATGGTAAAAGCAGGGACCCCCCTGGTGGTCCAGTGGCTAAGACTCCACATTCCAGATCCAGGGCCCTGGGCTAGATCTCTGCTTGGGGAACTAAATCCCACCTGCCACAGATAAGAGTCAGCATGCCACAGCATACAGAAAATTCCATGTGTGGCAACGAAGAGGCAGCGCAGCCCAATCAAAACATATTATTTTTAGAAAATGAAATAGAATGGGAAAAATAGCTCACAGAACCCCCCAAGACAGAAGGTTCTGGAATCCATGAACTCTAAGAGGCTTTCTCACTGGGCTCCTGCAGAGGCCTGGTATCAGAAGAGGCAGCGCAGCCCAATCAAAATATATTATTTTTAGAAAATGAAATAGAATGGGAAAAATAGCTCACAGAACCCCCCAAGACAGAAGGTTCTGGAATCCATGAACTCTAAGAGGCTTTCTCACTGGGCTCCTGCAGAGGCCTGGTATCCACAAAATGGATTCAGTGACAGGGTTAGTTATGGCTGCAAGCATTTTACTCCCGAGGAAAGAGTCCTCTGCTTCCATGAGATTCTCAAAGGCACTTGGGGCCACTGTAAATCAATCGACAAGCAAGCAAAACTGAACTCTGTAGGCCGACAATGTCTAGCTAGGAACCCCCAGGACAGATGAGGTGCAGGGCGCAGAGTGCACTTCCCAGGAGATGCTGTGCCCTCCGGTTCCTATCCTGAGAGGCTTCCATTTGGATTCATTTAAAGGAAAAAAAAAATTTATATATATATATATATATATATATATATATACACACACACACACACATATACATATACACATATAGTAAAGAGGAAATGTATCTTTGGCTTTGTTTTCCCGAAAAAAAAATCTATTTTTCTTTCCATACTAACTCCACTGAACCTTAATACCCCACATATCACTTTCCTTCAACAATTTGCAAACTAAGAAAATTACAGGTCAATATCAGTGATGAACACAGACACAAAAGTCCTCAACAAAATACTAGCAAACTGAATCCACCAATCAGTTCAGTTTAGTCGCTCAGTCGTGTCCGACTCTTTGCAACCCCATGAACTGCAGCACGCCAGGCTTCCCTGTCCATCACCAACTCCCAGAGTCACTCAAACTCATGTCCATTGAGTCGGTGATGCCATCCAGCCATCTCATCCTGTCGTCCCCTTCTCCTCCCACCTTCAATCTTTGCCAGCATCATGGTCTTTTCAATTGAGTCAGTTCCTTGCATCAGGTGGCCAAAGTATTGGAGTTTCAGCTTCAGCACCAGTCCTTCCAATGAATACTCAGGAATGATTTCCTTTAGGATGGACTGGTTGGATCTCCTTGCAGTCCAAGGGACTCTCAAGAGTCTTCTCCAACACCACAGTCCAAGAGCATCAATTCTTCGGCGCTCAGCTTTCTTTATAGTCCAACTCTCACATCCATACATGACCACTGGAAAAACCATAGCTTTGACTAGAGGGACCTTTGTTGGCAAGGTAATGTCTCTGCTTTTTAATAAGCTGTCTAGGTTGGTCATAACTTTTCTTCCAGGGAGCAAGTGTCTTTTAATTTCATGGCTGCAGTCACCATCTGCAGTGATTTTGGAGACCCCCCAAATAAAGTCTCTGTTTCCATTGTTTCCCCACGTATTGTCATGAAGTGATGTGACCAGATGCCATGATCTTCGTTTTCTGAGTGTTAAGTTTTAAGTCACATTTTTCACTCTCTTCTTTCACTTTCATCAAGAAGCTCTTCACTTTCTGCCATCACATGGTGTCATCTTCATTTATGAGGGTATTGATATTTCTCCTGGCAATCTTGAGTCCAGCTTGTGCTTCATCCATCCCAGTGATTCTCATGATGTACTCTGCATATAACTTAAATAAGCTGGGTGACAATATACAGCCTTGACATACTGTTTTCCCGATTTGGAACCAGTCTGTTGTTCCATGTCCAGTTCTAACTGTTGCTTCCTGACCCGTATACAGGTTTCTCAGGAGGCAAGTGCTCTGGTATTTCCATCTCTTGAAGAATTTTCCACAGTTTGTTGGGATCCACACAGTCAAAGGCTTTGGTATAGTCAATAAAACAGAAGTAGATGTTTTTCTGGAACTCTCTTGCTTTTTTGATGAGCCAACGGAGGTAGGCAATTTGATCTCTGGTTCCTCTGCCTTTTCTAAAACCAGCTTGAACATCTGAAGTTCATGGTTCACGTACTGTTGAAGCCTGGCTTGGAGAATTTTGAGCATTATTTTGCTAGCGTGTGAGATGAGTGCAATTGTGTGGTAGTTTCAGCATTCTTTGGCATTGCCTTTCTTTGGGATTGGAATGAAAACTGACCTTTTCCAACCCTGTGGCCACTGCTGAGTTTTCCAACTTTGCTGGGATATTGAGTACAGCACTTTCACAGCATCATCTTCCAAGATTTGAAATAGCTCAACTGGAATTCCATCACTTTCAGTAGCTTTGTTCATAGTGATGCTTCCTAAGGCCCGCTTGACTCCGCATTCCCGGATGTCTGGCTCTAGGTGAGTGATCACGCCATCATGGTTATCTGGGTCATGAAGATGTTTTTTGTAGAGTTCTTCTGTGTATTCTTGCCACCTCTTCTTAATATCTTCTGCTTTTATTAGGTCCATACCATTTCTGCCCTTTATTGAGCGCATCTTTGCATGAAAAGTTCCCACAGTATCTCTAATTTTCTTGAAGAGATCTCTAGTCTCTCCCATTCTATTATTTCCCTCTATTTCTTTGCATTGATCACAGAGGAAGGCTTTCTTATCTCTCCTTGCTATTCTTTGGAACTCTACATTCAAATGGGTGTATCTTTCCTTTTCTCCTTTGCCTTCCGTGTCTTTTCTTTTCATTGTCTTTTTGCCTTTCGTTTTCTTGGGGATGGTCTTGATCACTGCTTCCTGTAGTGTTATGAGTCTCCATCCATAGTTCTGGCTCTCTTGTCTATCAGATCTAATCCCTTGAATCTATTTGTTACTTCTACTGTATAGTCATAAGGAATTTCATTTAGGTCACAAAATGAATCCAGCAATACATTAAAGGAGTCATACATGATGATCAAGTGGGATTTATCCAGGGATGCAAGGATTCTTCAATACATGCAAATCAATCAGTGACATACCATATTAACAAATTGAAGAATAAAAAGCATATGATCATCTCAATAGATACAGAGAAAGCTTTTGACAAAATTCTCTCCAGGAAGTAGGCAATGAGGGAACCTACCTCAACATAATAAAAGTCACATATGATAAACCCACAATAAACATTCTCAATGGTGAAAAGCTAAAAGCATTTCCTCTAATATCAGGAACAAGATAAGGGCATCCACTCTCACCACTATTATTCAACATAGTTTTGGAAGTCCTAGTGACAGCAATCAAAGAGGAAAAAGAACTAAAAAGAATCCAAACTGGAAAAGAAGTCAAACTGTCACTATTTGCAGATGACATGATACTATACACAGGAAATCCTTACGATACTACAGAAAACCACTAGAGCTAATCAGTGAATTTAGTGAAGCTGTGAGATACAAAATTAATACACAGAAAAATCTCACATTACTATAAACTAACAAGGAAAGATCAGAAAGAGAAATTAAGGACACTATCCCATTTACCACTGTAACAAAAAGAATAAAATAGCTAGGAATGTACCTACCTAAGGAAGCAAAAGACCTGTATGCAGAAAACTGCAAGATTCTGATGCAAGAAACCAAAAATGGCACAAACAGATGGAGAGATATACCAGGTTTTTGGATTGGAAGAATCAATATTGTGAAAATGATTATACTGCCCAAAGCAATCTATAGATTCAATACAATCCTCATCAAATTAGCAGTGACATAAAATTTTACAATTTGTATGGAAACACAGAAGAGCCCAAATAGCCAACACAATCGTGAGAAAGAAAAGTGGAGCTGGAGGAATCAGGCCCCGTGACTTCAGGCTATACTACAAAGCTACAGTCATTACGACAGCATGATACTGGCACAAAAACAGAAATATAGATCCACGCATCTGGATAGAGAGTTCAGAGAGAAACTCGGGCACCTGCAGTCACTGGATTTATAACAAAGGAGGCAAGAACTTACAATGGAGACGGTGGTGCTGGGAAAACTGGACAGCTACATGTAAAACAATAAAATTAGAACACTCCCTAACCCCATACACAAAAATAAACTCAAAATGGATTCAAGACTTAAATGTAAGGACAGACCCACTATAAAGCTCTTAGAGGAAAAATATAGGCGGAACACTCTTTGACTTAAATCACAGCAAGATCTGTCTATGACCCACCTCCTAGAGTAACAGAAATAAAAACAAATAAACAAATGGGACCTAATTAAACTTAAAAGCATTTTATAGCAAATAAAACCATAAACAAGATAAAATAAGACAACCCTCAGACTGGGAGAAAATATTTGCAAACAAAGCAATGGACAAAGGAATAATCTCCAAAATACATAAACAGCTCATGCAGTTCAATATCAAAAACAAAAAAAAAACCCCAAGGCAAAAAATGGACAGAAACCAAAATCGACATTTCTCCAAAGAAGATATACAGATAACCAACAAACACATGAAAAGGTGCTCAGCATCTCTAATTACTGCTGCTGCTGCAAGTTGCATCAGTTGTGTCTGACTCTGTGCGACCCCACAGACGGTAGCCCACCAGGCTCCCTAGTCCCTGAGATTCTCCAGGCAAGACCACTGGAGTGGGCTGCCATTTCTTCCTCCAGTGTATGAAAGTGAAAAGTGAAAGTGAAGTCGCGTCTGACTCTTAGCGACCCCATGGACTGCAGCGCACCAGGCTCCTCCGTCCATGGAATTTTTCAGGCAAGAGTACTAAATACTAGAGAAACACAAATCAAAACCACAATGAAATATCATCTCAAACCAGTCAGAATGGCCACCACCAAAATGTCTACAAATAATAAATGTCGGAGAGGGTGTGGAGAAAAGGGAACCCTCTTACATTGTTGGTGCGAATGTAAATTAGTATAGCCACTATGGAGAAGAGTATGGAGGGTCCTTAAAAAAACTACAACAGAGCTACCATATGACCCAGCAATCCCACTCCTGGGAATATACCCAGAGAAAACCATAATTCAGAAAGATACATGAACCTCAATGCTCATCGCAGCACTATTTACTATAGTGAATAGTATATAGTAAATAGGACACGGGAGCAACCGAGATGCCCAACAACAGGACAGATGAAGAGGTGGCACATATATACAGTGGAATATTACTTAGCCATAAAAAGGAATGGAATTGGGTTATTTGCGGAGATGTGGATGGAGACTGTCATACGAAGTAAGTCAGAAAAATAAAAATCTTATATTAATGCATATACGCAGAATTTAGAAAAATGGTATAGATGATCTTATATGTAAAGCAAAAACAGAGACACAGAGAATGAATGTATGGGTACCAAGGGAGAAAAGGGGGAGTGGGATGAAGTGGGACACACACACACTTCTCTGTACCAAACAGTTAACTCATGAGAAGCTACTGCATAACACAGGGAGCCCTCCTCAATGCTCTGTGGAGACAGACATCCAAGTCTGAGCAAACTCAGGGAGAGAGTGAGGAAGGGAAACCTGGCGTGCTGCAGCTCATGCGGTCACAAAGAGCTGGACACAACTTAGCAACTGAACAACGCCAGCAAATGGGAAGGAAATCCAAAAAAGAGCAGCTACGTGTATACCTATGGCTGGTCCACTCTGTTGCCCAGCAGAACTGACACAGTGGCACATAGCAACTGCACTCCAATTTTTAAAAGCAAAAACTATCTGCCAACTAAAAACTGACACTTGCCATTTCCCTCCATAAGGACTGAGTCCTTAGTCACTGCAGCCTCTGACCTCCAACAACTCCTGAAAGGAGTTTAGGGTGGAGATCAGGAATGAGGCACTCTGTGCCATGGGGAAAACTGAGAGAACAGGTATTCAGATAAACATTTCCAAAAGATCTTAAAAGCCCAATCCTTGAATATCCTCACGTCTAGAAAAGCACTCAAATCATTACCATTGACACCTGCTCCTCATGACTAGAAGTAACCTTCTGCCAGAATATGTGGTTGACTACACATACCCACCTTCCCTAAAATTATATATGACACTAACCTCCCCCACCACCACCCCCTGCCCTCACCACACACCTTTTTTGGAGCAGCTTCTAAGAGTTATCTGAAATGCTGTCTCTCAGGCTAGAGTCCTCACATGCCCCAAGCAAACTTAACTCAGTTCTCACCCTGTGCACTTTTTTCAACCAACAAATTTTGAAGACCACAGCAGACCATAACTCTTAATCAATGATCTCATGCAGTGAAGTTCTCCTTGGCAAACAGGTCAGCTTCTGTTTACAATTCTGGTTTGAGAAATAGGAGTTTATCATCTGACATTTAAGTTACAACCTATAGAAACCAATCAGCCCACCAGCACTAATCTGAGTTCAAGGCATGCAAAGTTAATAATATATAAATAAAAAGTGAAGGACTTTTCTGGTGGTCCAGTGTCTAAGACTGCATGCTCCCAAAACAGAGGGCCCAGGTTCGATCCCTGGTCAGGGAACTAGATCTCAGAAGCCACAACTAAGAATTTTCATGCCACAACGAACACTGAAGATTCTGTGTGGAGAGCAAATTCTGGCTCCTACCTAGGGAATTGGTTTATTGGTGGAGGAAGCGCCTCCCCCAAACCCCTGCTCTGGGAAGCAGCAGAATTAATTAGGATCTGAACAGAACAGACTCAGAATCACTTAGTAAGTGTGACCCTGGCCATGCAGTTTACGCGTTTTGGGGCCTCAGTTTCCTCATCTGTAAAATGGGGCTCCTAACTGTTCTCCTGGCAGAGGCACCTTTGAGGGGTGAATCAGTCCATAACCGTGAACTGCTGCCAGATGGTCCTAAGACACAGCAAGCGCCCCACAGAGCGTCTGCAGCAGCTGCTGCTTCCACTGCTTCCGATCCCCATGACTGATACTCCGCAGGTTAAAAGGGCTCACATACAACGAGCTGAATGGGAAAACAGGAAACACTGAACACAGGTCAGCAGCCACGCGATGGTGAGCACCAGTGGAGAATAAACACAGACACGGAACTTCTACCCGATGGCTTTCACCAGACACCATGAGACTTCTTTCAGAAGCAGTGGCGTCGACGTCAGGCACGTTCCACATCTCCACAGACCCCTGTCCTTCCCTGTCAGCGCTGCCTTCCGTGTTTCTAAAATTAATTCACCAAACTGGTTTCAGTAAGTCTCATTACTTGCAGTAGTTGCATCTACAAAGCTGCTGCAAACGCTTGATTAGAGACTACTGGACAGACCATCGCTGCTCAGGGAAATGCGCTGTGAGGGTCCCGTGAGCCTGCTGTGACGTTCTGGTCCACCCAGGTTTGTCTGCCAAGGTCCTTGCAAAACATGCTAGTTTCATTAGCATCAGAATCCAGCTTTTCCATATAATCCTTTTCTTGCAGTATCCTTTTCTTGAGCAGGTGTAGTCGATTCTCATTATTCACAGTAATTATGTTCTATAGTCACCATGACTAGTCAATTACCAAACGCTGAGCTGCTATTTCTAGGATACCTGTGTATATGCACATATATATATGTGTGTGTGTGTATCACATAGGTTATAATCTCAAATGCTGAAAATATCTTAGTTTGGTAGATTCTATTTTCTCTATTTTACTAAAGAGAAAATGAGGTTCAGAGGTGTTAAGTCACCTAGGGCTGCCCCAGTAACCCAAGCCAGAGCTGGGATCAACTTCCATCCAACTGACCCAAATGTGGAGGCTGCAGCAGGAACCACCCTCTGTCTCCATCCCCAGGTCGCCTATACACTGAGCTCACAGCGCTCAGTGGCCTTAGCGAGAATGTGTGCACTGTGGGGCAGTCTTGATGCCCTGTGTGTCTGCCACCGACTGCAAAACCACCATGAGCGTCCACTTTGGTGTTTCGTCTCCATTTTAGCAAGTGGGAGAGTTCGTAAATACAGAATACATCAATAACGAGGATCAAATATGGGTTTTTTTTGAAAGCCTATAAGATAGACTTTTTCAAATTCTCCCTCAGTCTCTCGATCTTTAGAATTTGTTCATCTTATAAACACTTAATGTTTTCACGCTGTATCACCTTTCGAGATACGTGAGTCACCAGCACTAGACAAGGAAGGCGTACCGTTTTTCTGACCCTGGGGAACACGACCAGCGATGTGTTTGGCTTCCAGTCCCCTGTCGAAGCCGCTCGCTACGCTTTTAACAATCAGCTGCCATCCACCCATTCACTAAGTTAGCTGCTTTTCCATTTTCTCCATAGTTTCATCACATACTCTAGATGTTACTTTTGCATTTTCCAGAGTAACCTCACATACAGATCATCAGGTTTCTTCTTTTTTTTTCAGATATACCATATTTTGCTCCATGAACACTGAACTCACAGCCAACAGCGCTATAACTCACACCTGAATGAAGCTAACCAAATATGTATTTTCTCTGTCGGGCACACCACAGCCTTCTCACACTTGGAAACCAACATTTGACAGGACTTCAGCACTAACACTTGGGGGCCACTTAATACAGAAAAGTCACCAAGAAAAGCACAAACATTTCCAAAATGTAGCACTAAACACAATGACAGGCACACTCGCTTATAAGGGGAAAGCCCAGACAAGAAGGCCAAAGGTCGCCTTGTTCACCCTCAGCTGGGACCTGCTGGTCAAGGAACTCAGATTATAGGGGGGCAGAGGCTCTGCAGCGCAGCATGCGGGACCTTAGTTCCCTGATCAGGGATTAAACCCGCGCCCCGCTGAAGGGGAAGCACAGAGTCTTAACCACTAAACTCCAGGCAAGTCCCGGACTCAGAATCTTCTGCACTGTCTCTGTGAATGACCAGGGAAGCATCCCAAGTATTGATTCTTGGGTTATAGATGCATTTCAGCAAGCAGACAAATTTGCAGATACAGACCCATCAACAGTGAGGCCCAACTACATGTTCCTTTGGTCTCGTTGTTTTGGCCACGCCACATGGCATGCAAGATCCTAGCTCCCTGACCAGGGATCAAACCCATGCCCCCTGCAAAGGTCTTAACCACTGGACCGCCAGGCAAGTCCCTCAATTATATGTTTTTTAAAAATTAACTTTTTAAATTGGAGGCTAATTACAATATTGTGGTGGTTTTTGTTATACATTGACATGAATCAGCCACAGGCATACATGTGTCCCCCTATCCTGAAGCCCCCCTCCCACTTCCCTCTCCACCCCATCCCCCTGGGTTGTCCCAGAGCACCAGGACTGAGTGCCTTGCTTCATGCATCAAACTTGCACTGGTCATCTAGTTTACATATGGTAATATACATGTTTCAATGCTATTTTCTCAAATCATCCCACCCTCGCCTTCTCCCACAAAGTCTAAAAGTCGGTTCTTTACATCTACGTCTCCTTTGCTGTCTTGCATATAAGGTCGTTGTTACTAACTTCCATATATATGTGTTAATATACTGTACTGGTGTTTCTTTCTCTGACTTACTTCACTCTGTATAATAGGCTCCAGTTTCATCCACCTCATTAGAACTGACTCAAATGAATTCTTTTTTATAGCTGAGTAATACTCCATTGCATATGTGTACCACAGCTTCCTTATCCATTCATCTGCCTTTGGACATCTAGGTTGCTTCCAAGTCCTGGCTATGGTAAACAATACTAAAATGAACTCTGGGGCACGTGTCTCTTTCAATTCTGGTTTCCTCGGTGTGTATGCCCAGCAGTGGAATTACTAGGTCATAGGCAGTTCTATTTCCAGTTTTTTAAGGAATCTCCACACTGTTCTCCATAGTGACTGTACTAGTTTGCATTCCTACCAACAAATTATATGTTTTTAAAGTATTATTACATTCTGAAATCTGGAGCTAGCAAATTAACAGAAATAAACTCAAAATGAAAAAGGAATGCATATTTACTTGGCTATACAGTAGAAACTAACAACATTGTAAATCAACTATGCTCTAATAAAACTTAGCTTTTAAAAAAAGAGAAAAAAGGACACATTGTGCTGTGTGTGAGCACATGTGTGTGTTTGTGTGTGTGTGTGGTTTCATGAAACCACTGTGAGCTATTCACTTTTCAGGCAAATGTAGGCGGCTGATTACTGAGAAGAGATGCTTATTATTCAGTGCTATCTCCACTTCAAAACAGGTGGCTTAAGTTGACTCAATTATTTTGAAGTTCTGTGATGAATAATAAATTGGAACAATCATGACCATTGCAGTTATCGAAGTTCAGAAAATTACGCTCCCAGACATGCCCCTTCAGCTTTAAAGGTATTGATCTAATGTAGAATAAAGCTTCTCAAATACTTTTCTTTTTTTGTAAATCATTCTCGGGCAGCCCTTACACAATAGATTTATTGGATTTCATAGTCTAAATCATCATTTTAGCTCCCAAAGGATGTTCACCTATGGATCCCTCTGTTACCTCTCAGGGCTGTCATTTTCTTCACAGTTCACAAAGGCGAGGTGTTTTTAAGGCTATTTAAAGTTTCTGGGTAGAAAACCTGGGAAAACATCCTCTTAAACAAAGGCAGGCTTAACTTGGCACTCTCCGGGGCAAGGGGGTACAGCCAGGAATGAACCACTGAAATCTATGCCCACATGATCAGCTCCAGGGGAGGAAGATGGCCAGTAAGTAAACACACAAATGTGTGGGGTGTCAGGTGTAATGAGTGCTGTGGAGAAGAAAACTGAGGCAGGGAAAAGGGCAAGAGATGGGGGCCCAGGGGCTGCAATATTAAGAACACTTTACAGATGCGTTAATAGGCTTTTGTTCCCCAACACTACTGGATGCATCAGTGCATTTTCAGAGAGAGACACAATTAACAACAACGTGTGAGGTTGTTAGAGCTTAAAATTGATCAAAGGCTCATCATACAGCTTATGACTGCTCTTATCCACATTTTGCCCCGTTACGTTTTTGTTCCAACTTTATGTATATTTTAAATAGAAAATTTTCAAAAATGATGTGTCGTGAAATTCTGAGTAAATTAGAATTTCTCAGTGAATTTTATGAAGATACTTTCTCTGTCTGGGTGACATATACACTAGTGTTACAGAAAATGATAGTTCTAGAATATAGTTCTGATTCAGATGATGTAAATATGAGACCCAACAAAAAGACAAAAAAAACCCATTTTGATATGGAAAGTGAACATGAAGCTCATGGTGTTGGAGAACACTCCTTTGCTTCTCCAGAAGGGTGGACTGAAGACAACATTTTACAAAAACCCGAAGACTTTACAGGTGCGGCAGGTATAACTACTGAAGGCAATAATCCACAAAGAGCCAGTGAAAAAACAGTTAATTTTTGGCCGGCTAAAAGAAAAATCACAGGCCATGAGTGTTAGTTTCTACAAAAAAAACCCTGATCAGTAGTGAGTTAAACAGGTCGGTAACCTAGGAAGGCCTCACTAAACAATCTTTGAGTAAACACCTCAAGGCAACAAGCGGAAGCCAAGCACAGATCCAAAGGCAGGCTGTCCCAGGAAGGAAGGAGGGGTGGAAGCGCGGGGGGCAGCCAACAAACTCGAAGGCCGAAGGCCGACGGGACTCGAGTCCGGGAGGGGGAGCGGTGGAGAGGGCCTCCAAGAGGCCAGGAGGGGCTGGCACACGTGCGGCTGTTTGGACTGGCTGTGAGGTTCAGATACCACTTCGTGTGAGGAGAGGCGCATTTTAAGTGGATTTTAAATTGCTTTTACCTTGTTGGTTGGCTGAGCTGGGTCTTCACTGCAGCAGCACACAGCATCTTAAGCTGTGGCATGTGAACTCAGTTACAGCATGTGGGATCTAGTTCCCTGACCAGAGATGGAACCTGGACCCCCTGCACTGGGAGTGTGGAGTTTCAGCCACTGGACTACCAGGGAAGTCCCTAAGTTGAGTTTTTTTAAAAATTCTCTCTTAAAATTTAAATATCCGTAAATTTTTAAAAAATGGAAACCCAGGGAATTCCCCAGCGGTCTGGTGGTTGAGACTCTGCACTTTCTGTAGAGAGCCCAGGTTCAGTGCCTGGTCAGGGGGGTAAGAGCCCAAAAGCCATATGGTGTGGCAAAATAATTAATAAATAAAGATACTTTAAAAAAAAAAAAAAGAGGAATGGAAACCCACATACCCAGAAGCAAGATCCAGCAACTGCTCACGTTGCCATATTTGCTTTGTCTGTGTGTAAGAATATGTGTGCACCTCTCTCACATACCTGTTCTTCCTGAAATGTCTGCAGTTAAGTTACAGGCAAGTTACAGTTCACTCCTCAATGTTTCGGCATGCATCTCCTGGAAGCAAGGACATTGACCTACGTGCCCACATTTCCACCATCTCAATCCATAAAACTAAGAATAATCCCCAGTAAATTAACTAATACATAGTCTGAGGCCTTTGCTGGTGGTCCAGTGGCTAAAACTCCACACTGTCAATGCAGGGGGCCCAAGGTTCAATCCCTGGTCAGGGAACTACGGCCTGAATGCCACAGCTAAAACTCCCATGTGCTGCAACTAAGACTCAGTGCAGTCAAGTAAATAAATAAAATAATACATATTTTTTTAAAAGCCAATATACAATCCATAATCTAAGATCCCGGATTATCCACAACATCATGGTCCACGTGGAGAATTTGGCTGCTATGCCTCAGGAGTCTCCTTAAAACTGCAAGGGCTCCTCTTATTTTTCTCTCTCTTAGGAGACAGGGCCGGTGGCTCTCCTAGGAGTCCCACCTTCCGGCTTTGCCCACCTGTGCCCTCCTAGTGCCATTTAATTGCTTCTTTACCCCTTGAACTTCTGCAAGCTGGTAAGTACGTCTAAAGGCTTGATTAGGTTTGGACTGGGGAATATTTTGTATCTGTCACTGAGAAATGTCGCATGACGGCCCATCAGCGGGCACACTGGATTGCAATCTGTCCGTTGATCGACACCAAGTGACACCAGGGGTGAACAAACAAGGTGGGGACCGCCCGCTACCTTCCGGGGTGTTACACCTCCACTTCTGTAATTAGCAAGCGCTCTTTGGCATCTTATAAGCAACACAAAACCCCCACAAGGACGCCTTATGAATATCTCGTTCCCCGACATCCTTCACCTAATGGTCTAGCACCCTCTAAGGGTCTTTGCCAACATCTATTATTTCTCCGGAATGCCAAAAGGATGATTTTCTAACTCTCTTTGCTTTCTACATATATTAGTTGACATTCTCTTTCCCCACCATCTGCCACTTTTCATTTTGCTCCCACTACTGACTTGTGGATTGCCTTTTCTATTCGAATGTTTCAAATCACCACCAAAAAGTATCTTTTTGACACTTACCCGGGGGCCTTGAGCACTTCCTTTCAGGTACCATATGATGTCCCAACCTTATTTTGTACTTTCCCTATTCCAGACTGAATCAGTCATTTCAGAGTTGGCAGATTTTAAACAACAAAAAAAAGGCATTATCAGACTTTTTTCAAGGATCCCTCCAGCTACTGGATTGAGAATGGTGCTATGAGGAAGGCCAAATGAAGCAAGACTAATAACCAGGCTCCTCTCACTGGTGTCCAGGTGAGAAGCTCGTAAGAGGGCCATAGGTGATAACTTTGATGGATTAGGAGTATTCTTACAATTCTGATGAGGAATTAAGAAAAAAAAAAAGTGACAAGGTTTGGAGTATGACCTCCAGGTTTGGAGTCTGAGCCACTGAAAGGATGGAGTTTCCAATTATAACTGTGGGAACAGAGGCATACAGATGGCCAACAGGCACAGGACAAACCGCTCCACACTACTAATTATTAGCGAATCACAAATCAAAACTACAATGAGGTGTCACCTCACACTGGCCAGAATGGCCATCATTAAAAAATCTACGAACCATAAGTGTGGGAGAGGGTGTGGAGAAAAGGAAACCCTCCTCCACTGTTGCTGGGAATGTAAATTGGTAACAGCCACTGGAGAACTACGGGCTTCTCAGGTGACGCTACAGGTAAAGAACCTGCGTGCCAGTGCTGAAGATGTAAGAGCTACGGGTTCGATCCCTGAGTTGGGAAGATGCCCTGGAGAAGGGAGTGGCAGCCCACTCCAGTACTGTTGC
Source organism: Madoqua kirkii (assembly GCA_006408675.1). Lineage (NCBI taxonomy): Eukaryota > Metazoa > Chordata > Mammalia > Artiodactyla > Bovidae > Madoqua > Madoqua kirkii. The sequence continues at coordinate 25,293 of SJYC01030730.1, forward strand.
CTGGAGAACTCCATGGACAGAGGAGCCTGGAGGGCCATAGTGCATAGGGCACAAAGAGTTGGAAATGACTGAAGTGACTTAGCAAGCACGCACTATAGAGAACGGTGTGGAGGGCTCTCAATAAACTAAAGACAGAGCTACCATATGAGCCAGAGGTGCCACTCCTGGGCATATATCCAGAAAACAGAAAATTCTAGTTTGAAAAAACAAATGCACCCCAATGTTCACAGAAGCACAACAGCCAAGACCCTGAAGCAGCCCAAATGCTCACCAACACACGAGTGGATAAAGAAGATGTGGTACATGTGTGCAGTGGAGTATAGCTCAGCCATAAAAAAGCATGAATGGTGCCATTTGCTTGCTGGACAGACCTAGAGATGATCATACTAAGTGAATTAAGTCACACAAAGAAAGACAAATATGGTATCGCTTATACGTGTAATTAAAATACGATACAAATGAACTTATTTACAAAACAGATTCACAGATTTAGAAAACAATCTTATGGGCACCAAAGGAGAAAGCAGGAAGATAAATTAGGAGTTTGGGATTGGCATATACATGCTACTATATATAAAACAGACAAACAACAAGGACCTGCTGTATAACATAGGGAACTCTGTGCAATATCTTATAATAAACTATAATGGAAAAAATACAAAATAGAATATGTGTGTTTAAAAAAACCACAGGAACAGAGGAGCAAGTTACTGTTACTGCTGTTTGTGGGGCACGGGGAAAAGACATGGAGGATGTTCACAAATTCAGTTTCAGCCTCATGAACACAGTGACTCTGACACAGAGACCAAACACCCCAGCGGGGATGTGACGAGGCATCTGGACACGTGACAAGCACAGGGGTTGTCGGCACATGGATGGTTCTAGAAAGGATCACCAAAGGGCACTCGAAGACAGAGGAGAAACTCCAGCATTTCAGAGAGCAGGATGGAAACGAAACCAACAAGAGAAACTAAGAAGAGTGAGCGACTCGTGTGACAGGGTGAAAGCAGCGCAGCGTGGCGTCGGGAGTGCTCCGCCAGGGGGAGGCGGTGGGGAGGGACAGCGTGGCGTCGGGAGTGCTCCGCCAGGGGGAGGCGGTGGGGAGGGACAGCGTGGCGTCGGGAGTGCTCCGCCAGGGGGAGGCGGTGGGGAGGGACAGCGTGGCGTCGGGAGTGCTCCGCCAGGGGGAGGCGGTGGGGAGGGACAGCGTGGCGTCGGGAGTGCTCCGCCAGGGGGAGGCGGTGGGGAGGGACAGCGTGGCGTCGGGAGTGCTCCGCCAGGGGGAGGCGGTGGGGAGGGACAGCGTGGCGTCGGGAGTGCTCCGCCAGGGGGAGGCGGTGGGGAGGGACAGCGTGGCGTCGGGAGTGCTCCGCCAGGGGGAGGCGGTGGGGAGGGACAGCGTGGCGTCGGGAGTGCTCCGCCAGGGGGAGGCGGTGGGGAGGGACAGCGTGGCGTCGGGAGTGCTCCGCCAGGGGGAGGCGGTGGGGAGGGACAGCGTGGCGTCGGGAGTGCTCCGCCAGGGGGAGGCGGTGGGGAGGGACAGCGTGGCGTCGGGAGTGCTCCGCCAGGGGGAGGCGGTGGGGAGGGACAGCGTGGCGTCGGGAGTGCTCCGCCAGGGGGAGGCGGTGGGGAGGGACAGCGTGGCGTCGGGAGTGCTCCGCCAGGGGGAGGCGGTGGGGAGGGACAGCGTGGCGTCGGGAGTGCTCCGGCAGGGGGAGGCGCTGGCCGTGGGGAGCGGCAGCGTGGCGTCGGGAGTGCTCCGGCAGCGGGAGGCGGTGGCCGTGGGGAGCGGCAGCGTGGCGTCGGGAGTGCTCCAGCTGCGGCAGCGGGTGGCGGTGGGGAGCGGCAGTGTTTCACGGAGGGAGGGACCTGCTGGATCCAGAACCACTGGCTGGTCAGTGGGATGAGGCCTGGGAGTGACCACGAAGTCTACCAAGCTGGAGGAGCTCGAAGAGAACTGTTTCAGTGGGAAATTGTGGAGGAAAAAGGCCTTAGGTAGGAAAGGCTTAAGAAAGACTGAAAACAAGGTTAAAGGGAGCAGAAAAGTAAACCACAGGTGGAGAGAGTGTGGGATCAAGAGAAGGGTTTTGAGATGGAAAAAGTTACAGCTGATTTGTACATCGATGAGAACACAGCAGAATATGCCACCGCAAATCACGTCCTTCTGGCATAACGATTATTTTAAACTGGAAAGCAGTAAGGATCAAACAAGATACTCCATGCCTTCTTCCTTTCTTCCAGGAAGGGCAAGAGGACTCAATTCTAGACACTCTTAGACTCTCACTGGCCTTAAAAGGCATAGAGGAATTTACACAGCAAACCTCAACAACTATCTCTACTTATCCATCAGTCTCCTCCATATACTTTGACCTCTTGACGACGTGAAGCCCTTAGAAGCAGTTCTTTTCCTTTGCCTGTCACTTCACAAAAAACATTATAGTTCTTAAGATGCTTTGCAAACCTGAGTTCTCGATCCTTAGAGTTCCCAGGCATGAGTACCCCTCTGTGCATGCAAGGTGCAGGCTTTAAGACCCAAACTTTTGTTTTTCTCTTGTTAGTCTGTCTTTTGTCTGTCTAGTGCACAGGGCTCCTGACAAATTTAGGAGGAGGAATAGAAAAGTTAAGCTTCTCCTCTCTTACCGGAATAATCCCATAGACTGACATTATAGGAGGGAAAATTTCTAGAACTAGGTCTACAGCAGGAGAGGGCGGGCAACAGTGAGCACGTGAGTGCTGGGACCACCCCAAACCAGGGAAGGCGGAGTGTCTGCAAGAGGCAGGTTGCGAGGGTACCGTGGAGGAAGGAGACTGGTGTAAGTTCTCTGCTGGAGGCTTTTATGGGTTTGGGGGGTTTTATGGGTATTTTTTAATTGGAGTATCATTACTTCACAATGCCATCGTTAGTTTCTGCTGTACAACAAAGTGGATCAGCCACATGTGTACAGACGTCCCCTCCCTTCTGAACCTCCCTCCCCCTGCCCCATTCCGCCTCTCTAGGTCACCACAGGGCACCGGGCCGAGCTCCCCGTACTATACAGCGGCTGCCACTAGCTAGCTAGCTTACACATGGTAGTGCATATAAGTCAGTCCCAGTCTCCCCACTCACCCCCTCTCCCCTTCTACGCACCCACATGCCCACATATCCATTCTCTACATCTGCGTCTCTGTTTCTGCCCTGGAAATAGGTCCATCTGTACCATTTTTCTACACTCCAGTGCTGCAGGTTTGAGAACTGGACCAAGGCTAGGATTTTGCCAGGCGAGTAGAGCCAAGGGAGAGAGTAAAGAGATCTAAGGGAGGGAGAAAGGGCTTGACACAGAGAGGTCAGAAAATTCAAACAGGTTAATGAGGAAATGGCTGGAGGGAGGAATGGTAATTCAGGAGCTCAAACCATCAAGGGATGAAGGAAGGACAGTGGACATGTGGTACTAATACAATGATGGCATGAGATTCAAATGAGGGTGCTTTAAGGGAAGAGGCAGAAAAATGACCCTGCAGTGGCAAAGAGAAACAAACAGGTCACTTTTCCATCTCCATGGAAGGAGGGAAAGAGACAGCCACAGCCGCACGGGAGGGCTATCGGGGAGAACAAGGTCAAGGCAGAGAAGGTTAAGAGACTATTTAGAGAGCAGGCTGAGGGTGTAGGGGCTTAAGTTTGATGATGGACCATGAACCCCAAGAAGCGCAATGAAAGGGTTCCGGGAGCTGGGGAACAGAGTGGGGGGAGATGTGCAGAGTCACAGGAGGTCAGGCCGGGATGGCCTGGAGTCCCAGAGTCTTGTGATGGCGGTCACCTCTGGGTTCATGGGTGTGACGGGATTAGAGTCTACAGTCTCAAGCAAGTGCTAGGACTTGAAGTCGAAAAGGATTATTCATATACATAAAAGTTAAGTAGTTATCTAAGAAAAGAAGCACACCGTAAGATGCTCATTATCGTTAGTCACGAGGAAAGGGCAAGTCAAAACCAGAGTGAGACACCACTTCAAACCCACTGGGGCGGCTACAGTCACAAAAGGGAAAGGAACAAGTTTTGGTGAGGATATAGGGAAATTAGAACCCTCATCCATTGCTTGTGAGACAGTAAAATCATAGTCGAGGTAAAAAACAGTTTCGTAGCACCTCAAAAAGTTTAACAGAATTACCATGGGACCCAGAAACCCCACTTCCAGGTAGAGACCCCAGGTTACGGAAAACTGATTTTTTAAAAAGTACACGTACACGCATGTTCATAGCAGCACTACCCACAACAGCCAGAAGGAGAAACAGCTCAAAGGCGCATCCGCAGATGACTGGGTGCATATCCGCACAATGGAGCATTATTTAGCCACGAAAAGGAATGAAGCGTTAAAACATGCTACAATGTGGATTAACCTTAGTAACATTATCTAAGTGAAAGAAGCCAGATGCAAAGGTCACATAAGGTCACATACTGTATGATTCCATTTACATGGAATATTCAGAATAGGTAAATCCATGGAACCAAGATTAGAGATTGCCAGGGGCTAGGAGGAGGGGGTAATGGGGATTGACTGCTTGATGGGTGTGGGATTTCTTCTTGGGGTGATGAGAAAGTTATGGAACTAGACAGAGCTGGTGGTTGCACAACATTATAAATACACTAAAAGTCATTGTTCTTTTTTAAATGGTCAATTTAATGTTATGGTAATTCACTTAATAAAAAATACTTTAGAGAAAAAAATTTAAGCATTAATTCACCCATCTCAAGATCAGAGTGTCAGTAATCCTGCACTAAAAACAAATGTTAAAAAAGGTACTTAATGTTTAAATTCACGAAGAACAAGGAATACCAAGATTTAGGAGCAAGGTGCCACTAGACTGGGGACTAGGCTCTCTCCACACGCAAAGCCTTCTAAACCCCACAACTAAAAAGCAAATTGTGCAAGGACTCTCCCAACACACCCGATCCACACTTGTGGCTCATCTACTCATTGTTTCTGGATCCAAGGAATGTTCAATAACAGTGACACTTTCCAATTAGTTATTAGAACATAGTAGCTAATTTAAATTAGTACATGTCCCTTCTGTGAGACAAGTGAGTGACCTACAATTGTCCCAGTAGCCTGGTGGTTCACTGATGAGAATGTGATTCAAGTCAGTTGGTAACACAAGAGGAGTTATGGTCTTTTCTTTTCACAGAGAAGGGCACGTTGTAGGTGTATAATTGGTGTCTATGGGAGGGAGGAAGGGAGACAGAGAAGGAGTCAAGATGAAACTCAGATTTGGGGACTTCCCTGCGTCCAGTGGTTAAGACTTTGAGCTTCCACTGTAGGGGACATGGAATTCTTGGCCAGGGAACTAAGTTCCCACATGCCACACAGTGTAGCCAAAACATGCTATGCACGCTAAGTCACTTCAGTCATATCCAACTCTTTGCAACCCCACGGACTGCAGCCTGCCAGGCCTCTGTTCCATGGGATTCTCCAGGTAAGAATACAGGAGTGGGTTGCCATTGTCTACTCCAAGCAAAGGGAAAAAACCTCAGATCTGGTCAGGTAATTGCAGAAGAAATCATTTCAGTGAAGAATACCCAGACTTGCCTGCATCTGTCTTAAAGCTGTTTCTTTGGCCCCTAAGTCCACTTATAAGCCCACAGCAGAGAACGGAGCCCTAAACTCACAGTCAAGAGGTTCAACTCAACTATGAATAGTTGTATGTGACTGCAAACACATCACCGACCTCTCTGAGCTGGGCTTTCTCGTTGAACCAGACAGACTCCACATGGCTCTTGGTTATAACAAGGATCCATTCTGGGATTTCTTCTGCAAGGCATGTTTCTCTAAGAACGGAAGAAGCTGGACCATTCCTGCTCAATGACGGACAACCATCTCAGGAAAAAGTCCTGTCCTTCCCTCAATAAACTGTCTTCAACCTTCAGAGAACTACACTCCACTCCTAGTATGGCTTTGAGATACTAATAACTGAAATTTCTGGACAAAATACAGTTATGATTCCCAGTGACTCTGAAGGGCTCCATCCAAACTGCTCATCACTGTAGGGCCATGTGCTCTGTTGAAGGGGCTTAACCTGACTTCTGAGTCATTCCCATAACACTCGTGAGTGCAAAGCCTGATAAGAACCAGATGCGGATGCAGGCAAAGACCCGGGAAGTCATTTTTCTCTCCTTTCCAGTGAACAGTATCCTCGTAATCTTTCCCTACTTTCTCACCGGATCATTGGCTTTTCTTCCTCATTTCTAGGAGCTCCTTACACAATTGAGGAATTGGCTTTTATCTAGGTTAAGAGCGGTATTCTTTCCCCAAATTGACTTTGTCTATAATATATTTTAGGCCACAATAAAGTCTTTTTATTTTTAAGAAGTCAAATTCTTGAATCTCTTTTTGGATTTGGCTTAAGATTTTTTAAGTCATGTTAAAGGCCTTTCCCATTCAGGGGCCAAAAGCAATTCTTGTGTGGTTTAAGTACTTTAGTTTCATTTTTTTTAAATACCGAAGTCTTGGTTCCACTTAAAATTCTTTACATCCTGTAAAGAAGATGTGGTGTGTGTACACACAATCAAATACTACTCAGCCATAAAAAAATAATGAAATAATGCCATTTGCAGCAACAAGGATGGACCCAGAAATGAGCATATTAAGCGAAGTCAGTCAAAATGAGAAAGAGAGTTACCATATGGTATCACTTACATTGGGTTTCCTAGGTGGTGCTAGGGGTATTAAAAAACAAAAACAAACGAAAAAAAAACACCTGCCAATGCAGGAGACTTAAGAGACTCGGGCTCAGTCCTTGGATCAGGAAGATCCCCTGAAGGAGGGAGGCAACCCACTCCAGCATTCTTTCTTGGAGAATCCCTTGGACAGAGGAGGCTGGCGGGCTACAGTCCATAGGGTCACAGAGTCAGACGCAACTGAGAGACTTAGCATGCGTCACTCATATGTGGAATCTGAAACACAACACGAATGAATTTGCCTATGAAACAGAAACAGACTCACAGATACAGAGAACAGACCTGTGATTGCCAAGGGGGAAGTGGGTGGGGAAGGATGGATTGAAGTCTGGTATTAGCAGATGTAAGCTATTATGTATAGGATGGATAGACAACAAGGTCTTACTGTGTAGCACAGGGAACTACCTACAATATCCTGGGATAAACCATAAGGGAAAAGAAAATGAAAACGAATGCATATATGTATAACTAAGTCACTCAGCTATACAGCAGAAGTTAACACATTAATCAACTATACTTCAGTAAAATACATTCTAAACAGTAAAATAACAAAAGAAAGGAAAAATGCATCCTGGCATACCTCTCAAGTTATCACCAGTTACTTCAAACGGTAGTATCCCAGGTATGAACTTGGGCCAAACCAAGAGCAGAAGCTTGTGAGACTGAAACCGATTCAGAACTGAGCCAGTTCACTTCCTTACTACCAGAATCGGAGGCAAACTGCTTAAACCTATCCAGTTCTCAGGGTCCCCCTCCATCAAGTAGAGACAACTCTAGCTGTCTACCAGGCTTTTCCGAGATTAAATGAGACAACTGCGGAGAAGCACTCTGCACACTGCCCACCACACGACAGGCGGTCGGGACACGACTGGCTGCCTCCTTTTCAGGTCTTCACTTTCCTTCATCGTTTGCCTTTTTTTTTAAGTAATTTACAGCTTATCAAAGGACATGGAAATATCACAGAGAATGCAACTTGTCAATTTTCTTTGTTTTTAACTGTGAAAAGAAGAGGGAGGATTTGATCACGGCTAAAATTAGGCCTCAGGGCTAGTTGCGGATTGATTTAACTACAGTAAGTGCAGTCTCTTTAACTCTGTATATAGTAGATTTGAAAGATAGTAATATATTAATATTGCAGGAGTGTTGGAAGCCAAGGAGGTTGGCTCATCAATCCTGCAGATTAAGAAGATGACAGATCAGAGCCAGACCACTCACTCCAAATACATTCACGGACTATGTACCTTGCACAGTGCATTTGGAAATATTTGAGATCTACATGCTGTCTATACACAGTTTTAGAATAATCTCCAAAACAAAGATGTAAAAATGGCAAGCAGAATACATACCCAACAATAGAATGATTCATTGAAATCAGTTATAAGGGAATTTTGGTATTTTAAAATAAATATATAGTTTATTTTAAAACACAAATGGAAAGATATGTATTAAGTGGAAAAGACTATACATTTTTCTGCCAACCACAAGCATAATAAATGAACACTATCTATGCAAAGATGAGAAAATGTTATAAAACCATTAAAATGGGGCTCTCTTAATTTTCTTTCACATTATTACAAGTTTTTCTCCCCAAGAAAAAGATGATTCTGGAATAAATTTCAAGGTTGTCTAGGGATCAGCCTATGTCTAGATTTCAGAGTTCTCAGTAATCTAACTCTGGCAAGGTTACAGAAGTTATTTTTTTAGATCAATGTGCACCAAAAAAAAAAAAAGAACATTCTACCAAGTTTTATTCTATAAAAGGGTCACTCACCACAATGTTACTTAATAGAAGATAACTTTTATCCCAGGGAAATAAATGTCAAAAGAGGCATCAAAGAAATGATAGAAGACACTCAAAATGGTTTAAAGACTTAAACGTAAGACATGACACCATAAAACTCCTAGAAGAGAGCACGGGCAAAACATTCTCTGACAAATAGTACCTCTGTTTCTTAGGTGAGTCTCCAAAGGCAACAGAAATAAAACAAAAATAAACAAATGGGGCCTCATCAAACTTACAAGCTTTTGCACAGCAAAGGAAACCATTAAAAATATGAAAAGACCACCTACAGACTGGGAGAAAATATGTGCAAATGATGCAACTGCCAAGGGCTTAATTTCTAAAATATACAAATAACTCATTCAGTAGCAATAGCACAAAACAAGCAACCCAACTGAAAAATGGGCAGAAAACCTAAACAGATACTTCTCCAAAGCAGACAGACAGATGGCCGACAGGCACATGAGAAGATGCTCAGCATCACTGGTTATTAGAATGTAAATGTAAACGTAAATCAAAACAACAATGGGGTATCACCTCACACCAGTCAAAGAGTCTGCAAACAATACATGCTGGAGAGGGTGTGGAGAAAAGGACATTCCCCCCCACGCACACTGTTAGTAGGAACGTTAAGTTGGTACAGCCACTATGGAAATCAGTATGGAGGGTCCTCAGAAAACTAAAAACAGAATTACCGTAACATCCACCAACCCCACTCCTGGGTATCTATCTGCATAAAACTCTAACTTCAAAGAATACTTGCACCCCAGGGTTCATAGCAGCCCTAGTCACAATAGCCAAGATGTAGAAACAACCTCAACGTCCACTGACAAATGAAGGGATAAAGATGTGGTGTGTATACCAAATGGAGCGTTCAGTTCAGTTCAGTCGCTCAGTCGTGTCCGACTCTTCGCGATCCCATGAATCACAGTATGCCAGGCCTCCCTGTCCATCACCATCTTCCAGAGTTCACTCAGACTCATGTCCATCGAGTCTGTGATGCCATCCAGCCATCTCATCCTCGGTCGTGCCCTTCTCCTCCTGCCCCCAGTCCCTCCCAGCATCAGAGTCTTTTCCAGTGATCAACTCTTTGCATGAGATGGCCAAAGTACTGGAGTTTCAGCTTCAGCATCATTCCTTCCAAAGAAATTTGATCTTCAGAATGGACTGGTTGGATTGCCTTGCAGTCCAAGGGACTCTCAAGAGTCTTATCCAACACCACAGTTCAAAAGCATCAATTCTTTGGCGCTCAGCATTACTCAGCCATTAAAAAGAACAAGAGAATGCCATTTGCAGCAACATGGATACAACTAGAGATTATCACACTAAGTGAAGCATTTCAGACAAGGAAAAACAAGTATCACATGGCATCACTTATATGTGGAAACAAACCTATCTACAAAACAAAAACAGACTCATGGACCGCAAGCAGGCCTGTGGTTGCCAAGGCAGCGGGTGGCGGGGACTGGGGGGAGAGACCGAACAGGAAGTTAGGGTTAGCAGATGTAAGGTATTATGTACAGAATAGATAAACAACAAGGTCCTAACTGTAGAGCACAGGGAACTATATTCAATATACTGTGATAAACCATAATGGAAAAGAATATAAAGAATATGCATATATAACTGAATCACTTTGCTGCACACCAGAAACACAACATTGTAAACCAACTCTAATTTTTTTAAATTATTTAAAAAAATTTTTTTAATGACAGAAAATACCATCATGTAAGAAACGAATCAACAGTCTAGGTTCGATACAGGATACAGGTTACTTGGGGCTGGTGCACTGGGATGACCCAGAGAGATGATATGGGGAGAGTGGTGGGAGGGAGGGTTAAAAAAATAATAATAATAAATAAATAAATAATGACAGAAGAGTGATTTTCCTCGATTCTTATTTCCACTTAGCCTTTGCCTGGTTCCATCTGCTGGTGACCAGCGTGCATATATAACTCTTGATGTTGTTTTGCAAACTTGGGGTGATGGGGGAGAAAGGAAGCTGAAAGAAAAAGGAATCTGAAATACTAAAAACTCCATAATCCAAATAGTATTCTATATCTCATCACTCCTCAGCCCCTTTTCTCTAACATTTAAGGAAGTAAAAAAGAAAAAAATACTTTATTTTTAAATGGCTTTAGAGAATTATAAGAATATAATATAGACACTGTAGAAAGTTTGGGAAATACAGAAAAGCATGAAGAAGAAGAAAAAAATTCACGTATAAACCCATTAATCCAAAGAAAAATCACGTTGGTGTGCTTCCTTCCAGTATTTTTTACATATATTTTAAATGAAATACTGTCAGATGATCTTTCATTTCCCATAAATTGTGTGGCCTGAAAGGCCCAATCCATGGATTCAACAGAATGGGGGAGTGATGGGGGTGAAGGATAGACACCATCTAGGGGTCATTCTTCAGGTCTTATCGCATTCACCAAAGACAGTGGTGAAGTCAGGCATTGCTGAAGAGAAACGGATTCTGAAACTTCTTAACACACCTTGGAAGTCTGAACTGTAAACCTTCCCACAGGCTACAGGGCAGACAGGAGCAGAGTTGGGCAGCAGGGTGGCGGTTAGAGATGCTGCCGCCCTGCAGGGCAAGAGGCCCGAGAGCCTGGCACCTGCCTGAGAAAGGTGGGATGGGGCCAAGCTGAGGGCCAGCAGCACCTCCAGGAGGGATGCTGCTTCAGGAGGGATGCTCCCAGGACCAGGGCCCACGTCGACAGAGGCGGATGTGACCAGGGGTCAGAGGGTGACAGTATCAGAGGAAACTGAGGCTGGGTCGTGTTGCAGAGGACCACTGGGCCCTGGCTAAATCAAGAGTACAAACTAGAAGTGACGAAGACACTCTGGAAATTCTCTCCTCCCTCCCAGGATGGAGGCTCCTGAAATGACTGGACCAGTCACCAAAAATAAACAGAACACTACTTCCTTGTAATCTGAGTTGTAGGGCATATAAATTTGTGACTCCTAAATATCTGTGCTATACTCATACATCTCGTTAATGTTTTATTAAGCTAGAATCATGAGACATTTTTACTATTGATTTTTTTCACTTAATTATGAAAACTTCACTACGGTATTAAATATTTTTTAAAAACATAATCTAAAGGGCTAGCTGGTATCCCAGCACGTGGGTATTCCTGCTTTAGCTGAGTGGAAATTAATGCGCTAAAACTGTAAGCAATGATTAACCCCCAAAATTATAAATCAACTCTGCTTCAATAAAATACATAAAAAAAAAACTAACATGATTACCAAAATTACAAATGATTGATAACATGACATTTTTCGATCTCATTTTCCATCTCTAAGTAATTAAAGAAACTCAAATGAGAAGACAATCAGATGCTTTTACTGTCAGCTGAGCCAGTTGCAAGAAATTTTAAATATAATAAAAGCCAGTGCTGGCAAGGCTTCAGGAAAGTGGGCACTCACATCGACAGCTGGCCAAGGCTGTAAATTAGTGTGACTTTTCTCCGGGCCATTTGGCAATACGTTCCCGGAGCCTTTCAAAGCCCATTTGTGTGCGGCCACACTGACAAACCATTGAGTGCGTGCTCAATGAGGAATGTGTCCTGAAGTACTCTCAAACAGCCAGGGGCTGGTCCGCACATCCCATGTATCAAATTCTTACGTCTCTGCATCCCAGATGTTAGCAGTGGCCATCTGCCGAGCGCTAAATACTGATGCGGGATAAAGATTAAGGGGCCATGTGACGGCATTCTCCCAGCCACCTGCAGGCAGAGAGGCCATGAGATGCTTGCAGAGCTGAGAGGGTCCTCAGAACGGGGATTAGTCCCTGGGGTCTGACCCAAAGCTTGAATTTGAAGATCTGAAAGCCCCAAGCACCCACTGCCCCCTGGGTGAACCTTGCAATAAACCATCACCCACGTGATGTGCCCTACACAACCGTCCTTCCCGGGTAATAGGCTTACATCATCCAGAGCAGATCCCCGGCCCAGACAGGGAAGATCCACCACATATGTGTCTGAAGGCCAGATGGTGCAGAAAACACAGATCTGCTTGTTGGAATTCATCTGCATGTTATCCCCAGATGGTTGAGGGTCCCCTGGCTGGCTGGCATATGGAATCGGGCATTTAAGACTCATAAACAAGTTACCGAAGTGCAGAAAGAGAGATGGATGGAGAGGCTTGGGTCTGGTCCACTTGGATCATGAAAATGAATGTCCTGGGACAAAATACCTGTGTGACCTTTGTGCAAAACGAAGCATTTTTTGTTTTAAAATAGAAGTTTCATTTTTCACACTGGAACAGTCTGCACTTCTAAAGATCTGGCTCTTCAAGCAAGCTGAAAAATCTTGTTTGAAAATCATAATGCATCTTTGCAAACCTTGGAGACTGGGATTACATGCACAGGGGCTTTGAGAGGAAGAAACGATGTACAGGGCACGTTCTTGTACACTCCCTTTCAGTAAAGGCCAGTCAGTAGTGGTATTTAGTACATTTCTGAAGCCGGTGGGAATCTTGAGAACAGAGTTATAAAAGCAGGATTAACAGCAAATAAAAATACAGATGCACTTGCCCTGGTCCTGACATTTTTCTGAGGGCCTTGCATTGTTTGTACTAGCTGCACAGCAGGAAAAACTCAATCTTACATCCCAGAATGGGTTTAGTTATGTTCTAATGTGCATTGATCTTAGAGCTTTAGCCCAAGGAAAATGGGAGTCCGTACTGGCTCACAAAAGCAAAGAGACTAGCTGCTTTTACTTCATAAAGCTTTGCTGAGCTAAGCTGTATGAAGCCTAAGTAACAGAGCTAGTTACCACCAACTGAGAAAAACAGATCATTCTGTGATTAATTATGATCTTAAAAGCAACCAGTGCTTAAATGAAAAGTTGCATTTCAAAGGCTAGCATTTATAAGAAGGAAAAAGAAGACAGCACACTCCAGTCCAAGAGCATCCAACATGCACACGGTGGGTACAGGTGTTGTGGGGGATTAAAACATGAGCTAGGAACTTTCCTGGTGGTCCAGTGGTTTTAAGAATCCCCCTGCCAATGCAGGGGACACCAGTTCAATCCCTGGTTCAGGAAGATCCCACATCCCTTGGGGCAGCTAAGCTGTGTGCCACAGCTACTGAAGCCCACGCTTCAGAGCCCGTGGTCTGCAGTAAGAGCGGCCACCGCAGAGAGAAGCCCGTGCACAGCACCTAGAGGAACTGCCACTCTCCGCAACCAGAGAAAGCCCAAGCACGGCGAGGAGGACCCAGCAGAGCCCCAAAGAAAACAAATACATTTTAACAAACACAAGCAATATGCATCATCACCTGGAAACATTACAGGAGCGTCCAAGCAATCAAACCTTATGCGCTACTTTCAGTAAACATTCAGGAAGGGGGAAAAAATCATGATCAAGTTGTAGGGTTGATCATTTCAATGAAGGTTTTGCAAGTTTTTGAGAAAGCCAAGGAGGGTAGCTTTCAAACATCCCAGACTGAGCAAGGTACAAAGAAGCTCCTCTCCCCCTTCATCAGCGTATGAGATGTTTGAAAGGCTTGTAGTTACCTAAAAATGAGACCACCACGGCAGCTTCTTTGTTTTGTTTTTGTATGTGTGCACGTCTGTACACAGTAAGTTCCCTACACACAAACATTTAAGCTGCAAACTTGCAGAGAGGCAGACATGTATTCACTTCTGCACGTTAGTTCACGTCTGGTGTACACTGTCATGTGTGTGCATCCTCCACAAGTGGTTGTGCTCTTGTGTACGCTACAGGCTGTACAGTAGAGCAGTGTATTTCAAGCCAAGGATGTCTGGGAGCAAGTGTAATAGCAGTGGTACACAGCCGATTATGTTAACTGGGTGCCAAGGCTAACTCTGGTGGACTTAAGAGCGAACTGGACTAATGAATGCACTCTCAGAACAGAACTCGTCTGTATGGAGTGGACTGACAGATACTGTGTCCGTGTGATCCAAACTCTCAGCTATCTAGACACACGGGCTGTTCCAGAAAGTATCAGAGACTGGCTCTGTCCCCAGGAACTCACACAATTTGGATTTCCTGGAAGCTAAGCATGAAACAAGTTTTAGATTCCCTTTGTTGTGCAAAGAGAAAATATATTTCGATGTAGTCCATTTCACCACCTCCCCAATTTTCCCCTAGAACCAAAGGTGGCGGAAACGCCTTCCTAATCCCTTCATCTCTTTCTGGCCCTGCCTCCTCCTCCTGCCAAAGGCGTCTGTACCTCCCGTGAACTCCCAGCCAGACTGGGATCACGCCTGTCACTGTCTGTCTGCCTGAAATAGCTACGCCAGCAGAAGCAGCCAGACACTGCACTTCCTCCTCTTCACTGAAGTTTTCAGCACCAAGATCAAGGCTCCCCGCAACACACATAATTTATGCAGACAATTAAAACATACAGAGAGGTGTTTTTTCTTTCATTTCTAAATTTAGACGTAATCTAATTAGCAATAAACGCCTGATAATAAAGATGATATCAGCACCTTTATAGTGCTGTTACCCTGCAGCATTATGTGGGTTTAAGGAAGGGGGTAGCATGTCGGAATTATGGTAAGAAACCTCCAAATCCAGCCCCAAATACATGTTCACCTTCTTGAAATCAGATAATCTCACAAACATGACTGTAACTCTTTTTTAAAAAATTTTACTTCATAACGGAGCATCGTTTTCAATGCTCTTTTACTGATAGTATTTTGTTGTTGTTCTTGAGTAACAGTTGATTAACAATGTTGTGTTCATTTCCGATGTATAGCAAAGTGACTCAGTTACATATATACAGGTATGTCTTCTCTTTCCAATTCTTTTCCCATGTAGGTTATAACAGAATCCTGATCAGAGTCCCCTATACTCGACAGCAGGTCCTGGTTGGTTGTCTCTTTCTACTTCTTAAAAAGCTCCTCTGGTTTATGGAAAATACCACAGAATGATGAAGACTTCCTAATAAGCTTTCTAAGCAAAAAAATCACTGTAATTACATTCGAACTCTTTCGAAACAACAGTATTCAGATGTTTTAAAGAGAATACAGAGTTCAGGCATATCCAGGTTTTGCCCCAGTCTCTTACCCAACCTCAAAGCTCCTGACATTTGAGTGCAGCTGACTGTACAGGACTGACCTGTGTATTACAGGATGTTTAGTGGCGTAACCCCGGCCTCTGCCCCCGAGACGCCAGTCAGCAAATGTGTCCAGACAGCGTCAAGCGCCCCGGGGCTCACAACCCAGGCTGTGAATGACGGCTCATAGCTGATCCTTTCCTGGCCAAGGAAGGCTGCCCAGGGTCCCAACATGGGAGGTGTCCACCTCATTCCTCATCTCTGCCAGCAATCACTGACTCCCTTTCTCCAGGATGGAAGCACTTCCTCTCATCCTCACACCAGCTCCTTCCAGAGAGACAAATCTCACCAGCAACGTCAGGGCAACACAGAAACTCGAGCTGAATGCTCATAAGGTCCTTAGCACTGAAATGGACTTTCCTCACTCTGCTCTGTGTTAAAGTTACGGATGCCTGTGAAGGCTTCCAAGGGTGATAGCAAAACGACAGCTACAAGACAAGGCCCATCTCGCTGACCTCACACACACAGCTTAGCCTCCTGGACCCTTGGGCTCAGGGAAGAACATGAAGTTGGACCAGGTGGTCTCAGGGAATGTTGCCAATTCTCCCATCTACCGTTTCTCTTTTGTGTCCCTCAGGCATGTCTGATGCTTTGCGACCCCATGGACTGTAGCCCTCCAGGCTCCCCTGTCCATGAGACTTCCCAGACAAGGATACTGAAGGGGGGAGCCATTCCCTTCTCCAGGGGGGTCTACCCCATCCAGGGATTGAACTCAGGTCTCCTGCACTGTAGGCAGATGCTTTACTGTATGAATCCTGCAAAGGGTCTCAGCTATTTTCTCACATAAAAAAGGGCACATCACACACACAGAGAGCTTCCTTGGTGGTCCAGTGATTACGAATCTGCCGGCAATGCAGGGGACACAGGTGCAGTCACCAGTTCGGGAAGACTTCACATGCATGAGGGAACCAAGTCCGTGTACCACAAGTACGGAAGCCCATGCGCCTGGAGCCCGCGCTCCGCAGCAAGAGAAGCCGCAGCAACAAGGAGCCTGCATGCTGTGATGCAGAGGAGACGACGCTCACCGCAGCTAGGGAAAAGCCTTCACACCAACAGAAACCAGTGCAGCCACAGCTAAATAAACAAAACTCAAAGTAAGCAAATAAAATCCAAACACACACACACAAGGAGGGGAGCCATGGTCCCCTTTGCTTTTTGCACAATACGTCAGAAAGATCAACTGGGTTTGGGTCCCAGCAAAGCCTGTGTGACTCAGACAGCTTCCTCAGCATCTGCGCTTCTCTGAAGGGTAGCAGATCATGTCACCCCAAAGACGCCACTTTGGTGTCAGAATTATTATGAGCTGAAGGTAACTGGGAAGCAGCAGATATAAGAAAAACTGTCTGCTCTCCCATTTTCCAAGAAAGCTTAAGTTGACAAAGGTGCTCCTTCTCCCCCTCCACCAAGGACAAAGGTTAACCCTCAGAGGCAGCTTCAGACCCTATCCACCTGGTGACACCAGAGGAACTTATGTAACCAGCTTTACTCCCCAGCCTCATCTCCGCCCGCGAAACCCCAAAAGTGACGGCTTTTGTCCTGTCATTTCTCCACAGATTTACTGACCTTTTTTGAAGATGCTAAATAAACCAGAATTCTAAGCCACTTCTGAAACTCACTTTTCTCTGGGTAGCTCTCATGTTTACATGGGGTGTACATGTTTATCGACTTCTGTTTGTTTTTCTCCCATTAACCCTTTTTTTAAACAGGGATCTCCAGCCAAGAACTCAGAAGGGTGGAGGGAAGTTTTTCCTCATTTATACCTTCATCTGTAAAATGGAGAGGGAGGTGGTCTATGTTAGACAAAAAGGACAAAACTGTAATAGAGTCCTGACTCCAAGCTGGATCTGCTTCTTTCACTTTAACCTTTTTATTCTACTGCTTCGGCAGCAAGAATGTTGCCTATAGCCTGAAATATACAGGCAGTCATTCTCAAAGCTCTGACCTTTAAAGGTATAACATTTTCCCATTCATAGAGAGATAAAAAGTTGCACAACAGAGAATAACATTTGTCTGGTTGAAGGTTTGACCACGGGACTTGTCCTTCACGGACGCTGTGCAAACAAAGGCCACCAAGAAGTTTGCCACAACCAATCACACCCTTCCCCCTTTTAGAATAAAAGATTTATTTCTAACTCTGGGAAGATGGTCCTCTGGGACAGTAGTCATCACCATCTTCTCAGGCTGCTGGCTTTCCAAATAAAGTCTCGATTCCTTGCCCTAACACCTGGTCTCTCAATTTACTGACCTGTCAAGGAGTGAGTAATACAAGCTCGGCCCCATAACAAAGAGACAGCAACGGTTTTACCCAGTGCTCTCAACTAGACTGCATAGACATTCACAGGCTATGGCATAAAACAGAAAAAGATTGCTTTTTCCCAACTTGTTTCAGATTCTGGGTCCAGGGCCAAGAGGCTGCATGCAAGGCAGTCTTAGCATAATACATATATCTACCAATACAGGTGACAGCCCCTAGCCACATGTGGCTATAAGCACAGGAAACATGGCCGGTCCTGGCTGGACGTGTGTGCAATATGTGCAGCACACACACAGCACTGCGAAAACCTGACTTGGAGAAAAAACGTGAGGCATCTTTCTATGTTTTAATGTTGACCATATGCTGCAATTTCTACTTTAAATGTATTGATTAAATAAAATATATCATCAAAATTAATTGGACCTGTTTCTTAGTACCTTTAACATGGCTAGAGAAATACCTGAATTACATCATGTGTCTTCCATTATATTTCTATTGGACCATGGCAAATGGACAGAGGAGGCTGGTGGGCTACAGTCCACGGGGTTGCCAAGAGTCGGACACCACCAAACGACTATCATTTTCACTTTTCACACCAAGGTAACTGACCCCACTCTGAAGGCCATACTCAATGGCAACTAAGTCAGTTTTTACTTATTGGTGGAAAATGGGTTTCTTCTAGTACTCTGTACAGTTTGAGTCTGGAGTACAGAAAACCGTCACTCTAAGGCAGATGTCAGCTGGTCTTTTACACCCAGTGCCCTTTCTGGTGCTTCATGGGGGCGTGTGTCTGCCAGGCACTGTCACTCTCTGGATCTGATTTTCAGATGTGCCGAGAGCAAACGGAGGATGAAAGCATATGGGGAGTCGAGGGGCCAGTCTGAATTTCAATCCCATGTTTTTTATCTATCTGACCGCTGTGCCCGCAGCACTTCATCTGTAAGATGATGACCCATAACGAGGTAGAGCTCACAGAGCCGCTGGTGAAGATAAATGAGTATTCAGCACAGCACCTGGTGCCTGGCTGACATTTAGGAAACGGTGGACGAAACCAATGATCAAACTCCACTAACAGATAAGAAGATGAGGGGTCCAGGCCAGAAGCTGTCTGCTCTAAATCCCATTAATCTGATGGAACACCTCCAGAAACTTATTAAACAAGCAAAAGATACATATTTAATACTTACTGTGCGTGCATGCTACGTCACTTCAGTCATCTCGGACTGTGCGACCCCATGGACTGTAGCCCGCCAGGCTCCTCTGTCCCTGGGATTCTCCAGGCAAGAATACTGGAGTGGGTTGCCATTCCCTTCTCCAGGGGATCTTCCTGACCCAGGGATTGAATCCGTGTTTCTTACGTCTCCTGCAGGTTCTTTACCACTAGTGCCACCTGGGAAGCCCTATAATACTCACTGTCTGGGTTCAATTCGGCCAAAGGATAAAAGAGCAAAAAGTTCTGAGCAGAAAATGATCTTAGGAATTGTCCAACTTCTCATGTGAACTCGAATGACACTGATGACCTGGCTCCAGGGGCTGCACACTCTTGTGCAGAAACTACAGATGTTTCTAAAATGGAACATCTCCCCACATTCTCTGCTGTACATTTTAAATGTCCATTAACAGAGGAGAGGATAAAGAAGACATATTACATACATACAATGGAACACTCAGTTCAGTTACACAGTCGTGTCCGACTCTTTGAGACCCCATGGACTGCAGCACACCAGGCTTCCCTGTCCATCACCAACTCCCAGAGTTTACTCAAACTCATGTCCATCAAGTCAGTGGACATGAATACTACTCAGCCATAAAAAAGAAAAAAAATAATGCCATTTGCAACAACATGGATGGACCCAGAGATTATCATAGTAAGTGAAGTAAATGAGACAAAGACAAATAACATTTGTTATCACTCATATGTGGAATCTAATTTTTGTAAAAAATGATATAGATGAATTTGTTCACAAAACAGAAACAGATTCACAGACTCAGAAAACAAATTTATGGTTACCAAAGGAGAAACATGGTGCAGGGAGGGACAAATCAGGGGCTTGGGATTGGCATACTATTCAGTTCAGTCGCTCAGTTGTGTCCAACTCTTCGCGACCCCATGAATCACAGCACGCCAGGCCTCCCTGTCCATCACCATCTCCCGGAGTTCACTCAGACTCACATTCATCGAGTCCGTGATGCCATCCAGCCATCTCATCTTCGGTCGTCCCCTTCTGCTCCTGCCCCCAATCCCTCCCAGCATCAGAGTCTTTTCCCATTGGGCCAACTCTTCTCACGAGGTGGCCAAAGTACTGGAGTTTCAGCTTCAGCATCATTCCTTCCAAAGAAATCCCAGGACTGATCTCCTTCAGAATGGGCATACTATTACATGCTACTCTATGTAAGATAGATAACCAACAAGGACCTACTATATAGCACAGGGAACTCTACTCAATATTATGAGAAAAAAATATGAAAAGGAATGAATATATGTATATCTGAAGCACTCTGCTACACAGCAGAAGCTAATACAACAGTGTAAAATAACCATACTCCAATAAAATTTTTAAAAAATTAAAAATCCTCAATAACCATCCAGGTCAATGAATTCGTACTGGCCCATCACAAGCAGGCAGCCAGATTTCAGGATGCTCTCATCTTGCTGTACCCATCACGCTCAGGTAACAGGTGAGACTCCTCTGGGGGAGGAGACAGTGAAAGTGTAAGTCACTCAGTTGTGTCCAGCTCTTTGAGACCCCATAGTCTGTCCATGGAATTCTCGAGGAGAGGAGAGTTTTCACAACAAGTCTCAGTAACCCACCGAGCACAGTGCCGATAGCAGCCTGCTTGCAGGGGCTGTTGCAGTCATCGAAGTGTGCGTCTTCCAGGCCCTTCTGGACATCCCAACAAAGACAGCTTCAGTCCACAGACTGACAGCCCTGCTAATCCTTCTCCCTGAAAGATACTTCCCTTCTCCCTTCTTCCAACCACTTTCCTGCACTGAAAGCCAATGAGCAGGCAAAACCACCACTATTTGCCAATTCTTTCATGGTCCAGTGGTTAAGAGCCCGGCTCCCGAAAAGTGCTTACAGTGCAGGTATAAAAAAAAAAAAAAAAAAAAAAAAGAGCCCGGCTCCCAATACAGGAAGCAAAGGTTCGATCCCTGGTCAGGGAACTAATATCCCACATGCTGCAGAGCAACTGAGCCCCTGTACTGCAACTACTGAAGCCAGGCCACTTCAACTAGAGAAGCCCACGGGCCACAGGAAGTCCCAGCACAGCCAAAAAAAAAAACAAAAACAAAAACCACCACTGCTTACGGGGATAAATAATCAGCATAAAACCATCCAGGGCTACAGCAAAAAAAAAAAAAAGGCATTTAATGAGCCATATTTGGGGGCAAGTTAAAATTCATAGCTATACCGTGAAATTCGATAGACTATAAAAACTTATAGTACACACTTTAATTTTAAAATGAAAACTGTGCCAACAGTGGAGGAGACAGGGACATTATATGCCTCCCCAAGAAAAGAAAGAGTTACCAGGATCACTCAGTTGTGATGTCCTTTGGCTTTCTCTCTGAAGTTTTTCTGAAATATGCCTAACACAGGAACTATGCTTCATATTTTCTTAGGTTTTCATTCAGCAACAAAATAATGCTTTACTGTTCCTCTGTCAACAGAAAAAGTGAACCTTTCAAATGTCCTTTTCTTCCAAGATAAAGATAAGGCTGCTGATATTTGCAAAGCCAGGCTGCCGCCAAGGGGGCAAGAGTTGGGGGATTAGGGTGCTGCCAATCCAACCTTCTTACAGGTCCCTGGGTGCTGGGGGTCAGGCGTGAGGACGAGTGGCCTCACAGGGCATGGGATGAGGACTCTCTCTCTAGTGGAACTAAATCAGTCCACTCAGGACAGCATGGCACCTCCGCAGTGCAGTGATGGGACTGCCGCGGTCACCGAGTCTCCGACAGTTCCTACAGTGAACAGCTGCTCTTTGCACCAGGCACATGGAAAGTCTGACCAGATGCGGAAAAGCAACCTCGGCCTCATCTGAGAGAGTGAATTCTGGCCTCCTACCACCAACCACCTTCAACAGTTCTACGGATCCTGGCTCCTTGCCTGCCAGAAAACATAACCCACTGCAAGGAAACAAAAGACGCCGTTTAGACACCCAAGAGCCACGAATGTCCTCAACAGTGTGTTATGCCAGGAAATCCGCGTCAGTTTCTGACATCACAGGATTATGATCGGACAGATTACCACGCTCTCTGCTTGTGAGAGTCGAGACCTTACCTGCTCGCAGGTAACACCAGGCAGGGCTGCGGCCATGGGGAACACGAATCGAGCTGCTTTGCACAGACCTCTCTGAACGAGACCATGACAGCAGAAAGGGCTCTCGGGCAGCGATGCGACCACTCCCCGCCATCCGTATCCATCCCGCTTCATCCATCACCCTCGCCAGGCATCAGCAGGGCATTCGGCCGCCCAGCTGGGGACTGTGTTGCCAGCCTCACTTGCACAAAAGGCATGACCGTGAGGTCAGGTTCATGCACGTGGTTCCTGAGCAGAGGCCAGAGGTCTACATTCTCCATCTCAACACAAAGTCAGCTCGGAGCTGGGCCTCTCTTTCCCTTCCTCCCAGCAGCTGGGGAAGGTGCCAACCAGGGAGCCTGGTGTGACTGGCATGGCAGCTGGCTGATGACCAAAGAGCCACCTGGCCAGCTCCAGGTGGGAATCTCTTGGACCCTCTAAGGGAGAACAGAAGGAGAGGCTGGGGTGGGAGAGTACCACTGACACGTATATGCTATCATATGCAAAACAGACAGCTAGCGGGAAGCTGTGTGCAGCGCAGGGAGTTCAGCTTGGTGCTCTGCGATGGCCTAGGCGGGTGGGATGGGGTAGCGGGGAGGGAGGCTCAAGCGGGAGTGATATATGCACACACATGGCTGATTCACGTTGTTGTACGGCAGAAACCAACACAACATTGTAAAGCAACTATACTTCAATAATAAAAGAACCAACTTGGGCCTTATTTAGACAATGGTATTTGGGGTCTCTTCATTACAGCCTCTGAGCTCAACTAATACACTCTTTCAATCTACAAAATGGATTTCCTAAAAATCCCACATGACTCCGTGAGCACCCCCTCAAATGATTTTTCCTGAATCAACGAGCATCATCTATAAACATCAGCTGCCACTTGGACATGATGCTGTCAGAAGATGGCAACGAGGAAGCAGGTTGTGGTGCTCCCACTGCCAGCTTCCAAGCAAAGCTCCACTGGGCTCATGACCAGCTACAAGCCCTGCTTCTCCCAGAGGAGCTCCAGCCTAAGGTCAACCTGGGGGCCTGAGCTTTTCCAGAGAGAGTCAGTGACAGCCAACCATCAAGGGATCCCACTGCCAGACCTGTAACCCAGAGGTCCCAGTCTCCAGGACTTGATACCTGCTAAGCCGAGGTAGAGCTGATATAATAATAATAGGCATAAAGTGCACAATAAATGTAATGTGCTTGGAACTTCCCTAGTAGCCCAGTGGTTAAGAGTCTGCCTGCCAATGTCAGGGACATGGGCTTGATCCCTGGTCTGGGAAGATTCCACATGCAACTGAGCCTGCACACCACAGCTACTGAAGCCCACGCCCCAGAGGCCCTGCTCTGCAACAAGAGAAGCCACAGCAATGAGAAGCCCACGCACTGCAACTAGAGAAGAGCCCCCACTTGCTGCAACTAGAGAAAGCCCTCAAGTAGCAACAAAGACCCCAGCACAGCCATAAAAAAATAGTAATTCTAAAAAATGTAATGTGTTTAAATCATCCTGAAACCGTCCCCCACCCCAGTCTGTGAAAAAATACTGCCTTCCAGGAAACTAGTCCCTGGTCCCAAAAAGGTTGGGGATCACGGCTGTAACCCAATGGCAAACAGAAGGACACAGTCTCCACGTCACAGAGCCATACTGAGCTCCCGACAGAACCAGCAACACCTGTAACCACCTTCTTTCAAACCAAAAGCAGCGGCAGATGCCTCCGTTGTGTTTCTGAGCACAGACTGTGTGCAGGCACTCTGTCCAGTGTGTCACAGGTTTTGGAAAACATGCTACTTTCAAATAATTCTAGGCTTGCAGAAAAACTGCCACAATTGTACACAGTGTTTCCGGAACCCCTTTTACCAAGCTTCCCCCCTGGCTTACATAAAAGCAGCACCTTTATTTTTGTGTATGGTGTTAAAGTGTTCTAGTTTCATTCTTTTACAAGTGATTGACCAGTTTTCCCAGCACCACTTGTAGTTTTTTTTTTAAAGCAGCACCTTTAGCAACACCAGGAAATTCACTGATACACATGACCTGTCACACCTGTGTGCATCTCACCAGCTATCCCATTCAGCTCTTTTTTCAGGATCCAGGATCCCATTTCACATTTAGCCATCAGGTCTCCTCACCTCCTCTAACCTGTGATACACTTTTGCAAAGTCCAGGCCAGTTAGCTTCAAAATAGGCCCCTCGTTTCTAACAATGACAATGAGGTTATGATACACATTTCTGGTGTATGTGCCATTGTGTTTCTAATTGATGCACCATATTTGGGAGTTCACAGTAACACAACATCTTATTACTGGTGATATTAACCTTGATTGCTCAGTCACCGGGGTGTCTTCTGCATAAGTCTGTTATCAAGTACTATTTTCTCTTTGTAACTGTTTATCTCTTATGAGGAGATACTTTGAAATTATGCAAATATCCCATTTCTCATAACACTCTCACCACTGATTTTGGCATCCTCTGCAGTTCTTGCCTGCAACAAACATTATTATGTATCTGGCCTGGTAGTGATCTTCCATTTTTCATCCTTTCTACACTTACTAATGGGACTTCTACTGTAATGAAGAGCTGTTCCTTCTTTCCTGTTGGCTTTTTTTGTTCAATTATTTGTTAATAGCAGCCCAGATTGTGGACACTTAAAAATGTTGTAACCCAATACTCTCAACATAATAAATCTTTGATCTTGATAATTCTGGTATTATCTCCATTGTACAGATTAGGAAAATGAAGCAGGAATTGGTTAAAGGCCTTGCGTAAGGTCACTCAGCCAGTCAGGGGCCTAGATACAAAGCCAGTAGAATGAGAAAGCACACTTTAGGACAGAAGAGCTTGAAAAAAGAAAAAAAACACCTGAAACCTTCCCTTGGTTGTTTTTTTTTTTTGGGGGGGGGGGTGCCGAGCAGCAAGCCAGACTTTAGCCCCCCTACCAGGGATCAAACTTGTGCCTTCTGAACTGGGAGTCTGAGTCTTAGCCCCTGGACCACCAGGGAAGTTCATCTTAACAAGTAGAATTACTTTCCCCAAATTAAGTGCCATCTTCCTAGCCAGCACCCCACCCCCACAGTGGACAGAAGCCATCAAAGGCGCTTTGTGAGGACTCAGGGCAATTCTACCCACACACTTCAGTGTTGATTGCCAAAGCAATGAACAGCCACATTAGCGATCTAAATGAAGCTTAAAAATGAAGCTGTTTCAGAGGTTATTCAACTTCAATAAGCCTTCACTTTTCCAGCCACCTGATCTGCTGTGTCTGCAATTTATTGGGACTGTTTAACTGATCAAGGTTCTCACTGTGTGTGTCTGCTCAGTGGGAACGTTTCAGATTTTAAATTCCACAAGAGAACTACCCCCAGGGAAGCATCTTACTGCTTGATGACGCTTATCTTCAGCATCATGCCCAACTTTAACACACTTCAGTGTTGATTGCCAAAGCAATGAACAGCCACATTAGCGATCTAAATGAAGCTTAAAAATGAAGCTGTTTCAGAGGTTATTCAACTTCAATAAGCCTTCACTTTTCCAACCACCTGATCTGCTGTGTCTGCAATTTATTGGGACTGTTTAACTGATCAAGGTTCTCACTGTGTGTGTCTGCTCAGTGGGAACGTTTCAGATTTTAAATTCCACAAGAGAACTACCCCCAGGGAAGCATCTTACTGCTTGATGACGCTTATCTTCAGCATCATGCCCAACTTTCCTTCTGGTTTTCTACATCACCAACAAAATTCATAATAATTATTATTGTTTAATCTAAATGTGTGCAAGGTCTGCCAACACATTCTCAGTTTCAAGACCTAATCTTTCGCTGATGCTTTAAATGAATCAGCATGGGTTTCTATTTTCTTTAAAAATGAATTATGCACGTGATTTCGGCAAGGTGTTTCAGGCTCTTCCTTTCAGGTGAACCTTCGAACAAAATCCCCAGTCAGTCAAGGTGCTACAGATGTTAACCCTTTCTGGGAATTCACTGTCTCCACACACAAGGAAATAACTGCAGTCTGTGGGTACCAGGGAACCCACTCAACCTGGCCACGTCCACCGGTCCCTCGTCTTGGGTACCCTTCCTGAAGACCACAATGCTAACTAAACAACGAAGTGACTCCTCTTCTAAGCTGAAAGACAACTGATCAACCTAACTCACTTGCCTCGCATGCCTCGTTCTCAGTCCTACGAGCTTTCAGCTCTGAAATGGGGTGCCTAGGTGAGTGCGGAAGCAGCAAGTGGCCAGGTATCTCAAACCCGAGAAAAGGCAAGGTGCAAATGGTCTTAGAAATGAGGTCAGAGATACAGCCAGGGACCTGGGCCCACAGAGCCTGGGGCCAAGGATCAGATGGGGGGGGGGGATTTACTGTAGGTGTAGTGGAAATCCACCACAGCTTCCTAACAGTTTCCTCATCTCGTGTGGCCATGAGAAAGATTCAGCCCAGCCACTGTGGAAAATACAGGGTGGGCACCATCAGCAGGAGAAGGGGGAGTTAAGGCAAGACGGCAGTGGCCTGGACCAGGGCAATGATGGCAGAGGTGATGAGACGTGGTTTGGCCAAATTTAGAACCAAACTCCTTGAGGTCAGAGGCACTAAGGACATGAGAGATGTTCTAAGAATTAGAAAATACTTAAGGATGAGAATACAGATGCTTGGTCATGATATAATGATGCATTAATAACCTAATCTTTTTGTATGAAGATCACCACACAGGGTATTATGTTAAGTGAAACAGACCAGACAAAGAGAAACAAATACCATGACCTCATTTTTAGGTGAACTCTAAAAAGGGACAAAAGAACACACACACCAATCTCACTGCATGGCTGTGAGCATAACTGAGCCATCCTGGGCCCATGCGGCTCCTCCTGTCCTCCCACTGACCCCACCTAGGACTGTACAGGGCAGTTAATAAGTCATTCAGTCATGTCCAACTTTTTGTGACCCCACAACTATACAGTCCATGGAATTCTCTAGACCAGAACACTGGAGTGGGTTGCCTTTCCCTTCCCCAGAGGATCTTGCCCCAGGGATCAAACCCAGGTCACCCGCACTGCAGGCAGATTCTTTACCAGCTGAGTCATTAGGAAAGCCCCCAAATACTAGAATGGGTAGCCTATCCCTTCTCCAGTAGACATTCCCAACCCAGGAATCGAACCAGGGTCTTCTGCACTGCAGGTGGATTCTTTACCAACTGAGCTATCAGGGAAGCCCTCTCTGTCATTAGGGCCTTTGTAATTAAGAGATACTGTTTAATAATCATTAGGAGCAGGTGGCCTGCAAGTTCTAGAAGGCCACCAATGATGAAAACTGGCATCCATGAGACCAGTTCCGTTGCTAAGTCGTGTCTGACTCTTTGCGACCCCAAGGATGCAGCACGCCAGGTGAGACTAGTTACCCATTCATAAACTTAACTTAGGAAGGTACATCCTGTTTCAAGCACCCACCCCACCACCCTAGATTAACTATAAAACCGTCCCAATGTCCCTTTGGAGGTGTGGAGTTCAGCTGTGAATGCTTCTGGGTCACTCTCTATCCACCTGATCCAGACCCCACCCGGCAAGTTACCCTGTAATAACCTGGTCCACTGATTATACAGAACTGCCTACCTTGCTTTTCTCTCTCAAGACGCCCTCTCAGTTCAGTGGGCACTTTTGGTTCCCTCCACCCTCCAGCACTCATAAATACAGAGAACAGCAATTGGTGGTTGCTAAAGACAGTGGGGGAGATGGAGGAAGGGGATCAATGGTAGAAACTTCCAATTATATAAATAAGTCATGGAGATGTAATGTAGAACAGGTGACTACAGCTCATAACGTCTGCATATTAGAAAGCTGCTGAAAGAGTAAACCCTACAAGTTCTCACCATAAGAAAAATAATCATGTATGATAACAGATGTTAGCTAGATCTGTGGTGATTTCACAGTTTACACAAACATGGAATTATACCCTTGGAACTAATATAATAAGTCCATTATATCTCAATTAAAAGGGGGGTGGGGGGAATTAAGGAGCATGAAGATGATTCCAAGGTCCACGGGTCTATCCTGATTTTGTCAAATGAGCAACTAGCTATGATAACCCTCAGGTCAGCCAGGATTGGCCACCGGCAGCCTGGTGGGTCCCTGAGCAGAGCAACCAGCAGGAAGTGAAGACAAAACACAGAAGCCACCTGGGAGCGGCCAGAGGGATGTGGGAGAGCTGGAGGCCAGGGGAGCTCCAGGACCCCCGCGGTCCTGGCAGGCGAGGGGTCTGCAGCCGGTTGCCTTAGCAACACTGTCTCCATCCACAGTGATAAATTACCCTGCTCTCTTACACATTCAGTTCATTTCTTAAGTAACTGGTATCCTGGAAATAAGATGAGAGCAAGCAAATACCAGCCAGTGGACTCAGACAGCGTATCATGCGACGGGTTTGCCCTGAGGTCCCTACAGCCCCGGGGAAAATGCTAGACTCTGGGATGGGGGCAAGTGTACCCAGGGTTTCAAATTAAATAACAAGAAAAAGATAAAGCTAATGAAAAGACACCGAAAAATTCTAAATCCCTTTCTGACCGTCATAACTAAATTCACCACATTATTCCCTATCTCTCTCCTCACTTGACTTCATAGAACCTGACATTTATTAATTATTTGATTTCTTTGCTGTCCATTCCACTAGACTTTCAGCCTCTTGACAGCAAAGGCTTTGTTTCACTTCCCACCATGTCCTCAGAACTACAATACTGCCTAAAACATCACAGACCTGTAATAACATTTATCAAATGAGCAAATTAGTATCTCTCCTGTATTTTTTAAAAGCTCTTAATAAAGTGATGCACATATATTTTATACATCTTACATATACATAATATGTATATTATCTATAATATATATATGTATTTATGTTTACTGGGGAAACTAGAAGCATTTTGGACACAGTTAAGACTAAGGCACAAATGATCACCATAACCACTATGATTTAAGTTTATTTGGGGATAAGTTAGGAGGCTAAAATTAAAATTTATTCACTATACATAAAACAGATAATCAGTAAGGACCTACTGTATAGCAAAGGGAACTATAGTCCATTATTTTGTAATAACCTATAAAGGGAAAAATCTTAAAAAGATTATATATGAATCATTGTGCTGTATACCTGAAACTAACATGATAGTGTAAATCAACTATACTTCGATTTAGAAAAAAATACACTAGCCAGCACAATTATTAAAAGAAACCTGATAAAAATCAAGAAGAAGGTGAATGATCACTATCTATAACAGATAAGATGGTACACCTGCAAAACCAGAGGAGATCAACAGAGAAGCTACAACAAACAAAATAATACAAGGTATTTAGATTTCTGGGAATAAATTCCACCCACAGAAAACAACAATCTTGATATTTACAAGTCACCCAATCAAGATGCCTTGTAAGGCAGAAAATAAAAAGGGGGAAATTTTCATTTGCAACAGCAAAAAGGATAAAATACTCAGCAATTAAAAGTACCATGTAAGCTAGGACTCACAGCATTCACTGTGGAGAGTCCAGGTTCAATCCCTGGTCAGGGACTAAGATCTCGTAGGCCATACAGCAGCTCCCCCAAAAAGGGAAGATGTAGGAATTAATTCTCCTGAGGGACACAAAAGAATGCTGAAGTGAGCTGAAAGATGAATAGCTATGCTTTGATTCTTAAAAAGGACATCATTTAGACGTCAGTTCTCAAAGAATGCATAGATTTACTGCAAGTCTAGTTTAAAAAAAAAAAAAAAGCCCAAGAAGTGATCATGGCCATGGAGTTTTTAAGAATTAAACAAGCTGATTCTGAAGTTCTTACAGAAACAATCATCCAGGAATAGCTGAGATGAAGCACAGCTAAGGTGCACTGGCCTCATCAGACACTGAAGCATACTCTAAAGCGGCACTACAGAAAATATTATAATTCTGGCACATCAACAGGCTGACAAATTAAAGAGAAAGAAAAGGAAGACCGGAGATGGACCCACACACCTAATTCAGGATGCAATTTAAGTGGCACTACCTCATCAGCAGGAAAAAGACTATTCCAGAAACGGTGTTGGAAAAATGAATAAGCACACATTTACAAATGTGGATGCTGTTCTGTTTGCACCAAATTCCAGACCAAACAAAGAGTCAAACACAATAAATTTTCGAAATATTTAAAACATAAAAACAAAACAGTGATGGAAGTGCTCTAAAGCAGGATGGTGGCCATGCATAAAAATTCGCTAAATTTCACTCAACAGTAAACTTAAATGACTCATAAGTTTATGACCCAACAATTCCACTCCTAGATATATACCCAAGAGAAATGACATGTCCACATAAAACCTGTACACAAATGTTTAGAGTAGCCTTATTAATAATAATCAAGACATGGAAACAATACAAATGTCCATAAGCTGAATATAAAAACAAAATGTGCAACGTTTGATGTAATATTCTAACACAAGCATAAAAATGAAGTACTAATACATGTTATAACATGATGAATCCTTAAAACATTATGCTGACAAATCAAAGAGAAAGAAAAGGAAGACCGGAGATGGACCCACACACCTAATTCAGGATGCAATTTAAGTGGCACTACCTCATCAGCAGGAAAAAGACTATTCCAGAAACGGTGTTGGAAAAATGAATAAGCACACATTTACAAATGTGGATGCTGTTCTGTTTGCACCAAATTCCAGACCAAACAAAGAGTCAAACACAATAAATTTTCGAAATATTTAAAACATAAAAACAAAACAGTGATGGAAGTGCTCTAAAGCAGGATGGTGGCCATGCATAAAAATTCGCTAAATTTCACTCAACAGTAAACTTAAATGACTCATAAGTTTATGACCCAACAATTCCACTCCTAGATATATACCCAAGAGAAATGACATGTCCACATAAAACCTGTACACAAATGTTTAGAGTAGCCTTATTAATAATAATCAAGACATGGAAACAATACAAATGTCCATAAGCTGAATATAAAAACAAAATGTGCAACGTTTGATGTAATATTCTAACACAAGCATAAAAATGAAGTACTAATACATGTTATAACATGATGAATCCTTAAAACATTATGCTGTGACTTTATTTTTCTGGGCTCCAAAATCACTGCAGATGGTGACTGCAGTCATGAAATTAAAAGATGCTTACTCTTCGGAAGGAAAGTAATAACCAACCTAGACAGCATATTAAAGAGCAGAGACGTTACACTGTCAACAAAGGTCCATCTAGTCAAGGCTATAGTTTTTCCAGTGGTCACATATGGATATGAGAGCTGGACTATAAAGAAAGCTGAGAGCCGAAGCTTTTGATGCTTTTGAACTGAGGTGTTGGAGAAGACTCTTGAAAGCCCCTTGGACTGCAAGGAGATCCAACCAGTCCATCCTAAGATCAGTCTTGGGTGTTCATTGGGAGGACTGATGTTGAGGCTAAAACTCCAACACTTCAGCCACCTGATGCGAAGAGCTGACTCATTGGAAAAGACCCTGATGCTGGGAGGGATTGGGGGCAGGAGGAGAAGGGGATGACAGAGGATGAGATGGTTAGATGGCATCACCGACTCGATGGACATGGGTTTGGGTGGACTCCCAGAGTTGGTGATGGGCAGGGAGGCCTGGTGTGATGTGGTTGCAAAGAGTTGGACATGACTGAGCAACTGAAATTAACTGACTTGAAAGAAACCAGTCATGAAAGATCTATTATATTATTCCGTCTATGTGAAATGTTGAGAATAGAAGAAATCTAAAGAGACAGAAAATAGATTGGTGTTACCCAGACCTGGGAGAAAAGAATAGGAAATTGAAAGGGTGATAGTTAAAAGGTATGGAGTTTCTTTTTGATAAAAATGTTCTAGAGCTGACTATGGCAATGTTTATACATGTCCGTGAACAAAAATAAAAAATTTCAACCAGAACAAAACATCCTAAATAAAGAACTGACAAATTAGGAAAGGCAAATCTCCTTAATGTATAAACTCCTAGAAATCAATAACACCTACTAAACAAAACAGGCCAAAAAAAATGAACTGCTTTTATAAATAAGAAATGATACTTAGCTTCACTTAACATTAAAATTCTAAGATACTGTTTTTCTTCAAGTATCTGGCAAATGCAAAAGGTTGACAAAAGCAAGGAATCCATAAAAGCATAAAGAAACCTCCTCTCACAAATATCATGGAAGTGGTATAAATGGTTCTATCAAGCAACTCTCCACTCATGATCTTTATCTTCATTAAACAGCACAGGTCACAGACAGTCCCTGTAGGGTTGTTTATACGTGCAAGAAATTAGAAATACCCTAAATTTCTCATATTGCATTCCATATGCCAAAAATTTTGAAAATTAAGCAGTGGCCACAGGACTGGTAAAGGTCAGTTTTCATTCCAATCTCAAAGAAGGGCAATGCCAAAGAATGCTCAAACTACCGCACAATTGCCCTCATCTCACACGCGACTGTCAGTCAGTTCAGTCACTCAGTTGTGCCCAACTCTTTGCGACCTCATGAACCGCAGCACACCAGGCCTCCCTGTCCATCACCAACTCCAGGCGTCTACCCAAACTCATGTCCATCAAGTCAGTGATGCCATCCAACCATCTTATCCTCTGTCTTCCTCTTTTCCTCCTGGCCTCAATCTTTCCCAGCATCAGGGTCTTTTCAAATGAGTCAGCTCTTCCCATCAGGTGGCCAAAGTATTGGAGTTCCAGCTTCAATATCAGTCCTTCCAATGAACATCCAGGACTGGTCTCCTTTAGGATGGACTGGCTGGATCTCCTTGTAGTCCAAGGGATTCTCAAGAGTCTTCTCCAACACCACAGTTCAAAAGCATCACTTCTTTGGTACTTAGCTTTCTTTATAGTCCAACTCTCACATCCATACATGACCACTGGAAAAACTATAGCTTTGACTAGACAGACTTTTGTTGTCAAAGTAATGTCTCTGCTTTTTAATATGCTGTCTAGGTTGGTCATAACTTTCCTTCCAAGGAGTAAGCATCTTTTAATTTCATGGCTGCAGTTACCACCTGCAGTGATTTTGGAGCTCCCCAAAATAAAGTCAGCCACTGTTTCCACTCTTTCCCATCTACCTGCCATGAAGTGATGGGACTGGATGCCATGATCTTCATTTTCTGAACGTTGAGCTTTAAGCCAACTTTTCCCCTCTCCTCTTTCACTTTCATCAAGAGACTCTCTAGTTCTTCTTCACTTTCTGCCATAAGGGTGGTTTCATCTGCATATCTGAGGTTACTGATATTTCTCCCAGCAATCTTGACTGTGTAGATCATAACAAATTGTGGAAAATTCAAGAGATGGGAATACCAGAACATTTTACCTGCCTCCTGAGAAACCTGCATGTAGGTTAAAAGGCAACAGTTAGAACTGGACACGGAAGAACAGACTGGTTCCAAACTGGGAAAGGAGTACGTCAAGGCTGTATTTTGTCACCCCGCTTATTTAACTTATATGCTGAGTACATGAAACAAAATGTGGGACTGGATGAAGCACAAGATGGCTCAGGATTGCCAAAGAAATATCAATAACCTCAGATATGCATATGACACCACCCTTACGGCAGAAAGTGAAGAAGAACTAAAGAGCCTCTTGATGAAGATTAAAGAGGAGAGTGACAAAGCTGGCTTAAAACTCAACATCTAAAAAATGAAGATCATGGCATCCAAATACATCACTTCACGGCAAATAGATGGGGAAACAGTAGAAACAGTGACAGACTTTATTTTCTTGGGCTCCAAAATCACTGCCAATGGTGACTGCAGCCATAAAATTAAGACGCTTGTTCCTTGGAAGAGAAGCTATGACCAACCCAGACAGCATACTAAAAACGAAAGACATTACTTTGCCAACAATGGTCCGTCTAATCAAAGCTATGGTTTTTCCAGTGCTCATGTATAGATGTGAGAGTTGGACTGTAAAGAAAACTGAGCACCAAAGAATTGATGCTTTTGAACTGTAGTGTTGGAGAAGACTCTTGAGAGTCCCTTGGACTGCAAGGAGAGCTAAACACTTCATCCTAAAGGAAATCAGTCCTGAATATTCACTGGAAGGACTGATGCTGAAGTTGAAACTCCAATACTTCGGCCACCTGATGTGAAGAACTGACTCATTTGAGAAGACCCTGATGCTGGGCAAGACAGAGGATTCTTCACTTTCTGCCATAAGGGTGGTTTCATCTGCATATCTGAGGTTACTGATATTTCTCCCAGCAATCTTGACTGTGTAGATCATAACAAATTGTGGAAAATTCAAGAGATGGGAATACCAGAACATTTTACCTGCCTCCTGAGAAACCTGCATGTAGGTTAAAAGGCAACAGTTAGAACTGGACACGGAAGAACAGACTGGTTCCAAACTGGGAAAGGAGTACGTCAAGGCTGTATTTTGTCACCCCGCTTATTTAACTTATATGCTGAGTACATGAAACAAAATGTGGGACTGGATGAAGCACAAGATGGCTCAGGATTGCCAAAGAAATATCAATAACCTCAGATATGCATATGACACCACCCTTACGGCAGAAAGTGAAGAAGAACTAAAGAGCCTCTTGATGAAGATTAAAGAGGAGAGTGACAAAGCTGGCTTAAAACTCAACATCTAAAAAATGAAGATCATGGCATCCAAATACATCACTTCACGGCAAATAGATGGGGAAACAGTAGAAACAGTGACAGACTTTATTTTCTTGGGCTCCAAAATCACTGCCAATGGTGACTGCAGCCATAAAATTAAGACGCTTGTTCCTTGGAAGAGAAGCTATGACCAACCCAGACAGCATACTAAAAACGAAAGACATTACTTTGCCAACAATGGTCCGTCTAATCAAAGCTATGGTTTTTCCAGTGCTCATGTATAGATGTGAGAGTTGGACTGTAAAGAAAACTGAGCACCAAAGAATTGATGCTTTTGAACTGTAGTGTTGGAGAAGACTCTTGAGAGTCCCTTGGACTGCAAGGAGAGCTAAACACTTCATCCTAAAGGAAATCAGTCCTGAATATTCACTGGAAGGACTGATGCTGAAGTTGAAACTCCAATACTTCGGCCACCTGATGTGAAGAACTGACTCATTTGAGAAGACCCTGATGCTGGGCAAGACAGAGGACAGGAGGAGAGGGGGATGATAGAGGATGAGATAGTTGGATGGCATCACCAAATCAATGGACATGAGTTTGTGTCAACTCCAGGAGTTGGTGATGGACAGGGAGGCCTGGTGTGCTGCAGTCCACTAAGCTACTAAACTGAACTGACGAAGATCAACTCATTAGAAAAGACCCTGATGCTGGGAGACTGAAGGCTGGAGAAGAGGATGACAGAGGATAAGAAAGCTGGCTGGCATCACCGACTCAATGGAAATGAGTTTGAGCAAGCTCTGGGAGATGGTGAAGGACAGGGAAGCCTAGCATGCTACAGTCCATGGGGCCGCATAGAGTCAGACCGGGCTGAGCGACTGAACAGCAACAAAATTGCTCATTAAAAGTATAAAGAGCTGAGCTATCTGGTGACAAGGAGGTCAATTAGGAGAAGAAGCCTAACTGAAAATAACAATTGAGCGTTTACTGACTTATTGTGACAGTACATTCTGCCTTCCGCATCCATGAGTTCAACCAATGGCAGATGGTAAACAGCACTCAGTGCTTCCTGGTGGCTCAGTGGTAAAGAATCCACCTGCTAATGCAGGAGATTCGGGTTCAATCTCTGGGTCAAGAAGATCCCCTGGAGAAGGAAATGGCAACCCACTCCAGTATTCCTACCTGGGAAATTCCATGGACAGAGGAACCTGGCAGGCTACAGTCCATGGAGTCACAGAGTCAGACCTGACTTAGCAACTGGACAACAACAAATAGTACTCAGTGCATGATTGGCTGAAGCCACAGTTGTGCAACCTGCAAATAGCAGGATCCACTGTGGGCCCTGAGCATCCACGGGTTTTGGTATCCACAGCAGGTCTTGGACTCAATCACCCGCTGATACAGAGGGGGATACTGTATAAGCCAGAGGCAGAACAGGGGAAATGAGGGCACTTTTCCCTATGGAATAGCACAAGGCAAGGGAAGGTCACATCTATGTAGGTGGCAGGAAGAGACGATCCTCTCCCTGCCAAGGAGGTGGGGAAAATGGTTACCAATGGAGAAGTCTCAAGGACTTTGTCAGAGTATAGTAAAGTGTCTTCAAGCCCCCTCCGTTCACAAGGAGGTATCAGCAGAGGTGCCTGGGAAGGGTCGTGGCCAGGGCCCGGGGATAAGGAGGCTTGGGATGAAGGCGCTGGGACCAGCAATGCAGACGCTTGGAAGAGCACAGACTCTAACTCCCTCCAGACTCCACATCCAGGCTGGTTCTGGGAGGGCAGCTCCCCCGACAAGGCCTACCAGGTAAAGCCCATGTAATCGCAGCGCTACAGCCAAGAGATCACATGGGATTCCAGACTCCTGCAAAGTCTGAAAAGGAGGAGTCTTCAAGTGCCAGGGCTTATCCAGAACACTCTCTCGATGTCATAAAGAAAGAGTTCTTACATGATCGATAAGGAACCATTTCCAAATGAAAGACCCAAAGTTCATAACAAGATGTAACAAGCACGTACCAATATGTACAACATAGTTGGTGTTTTTTAAAACAAGGCTATATTTTAAAAGAATATACATAAAGATATAAGTATATACAAATGTCTGTGCCAACATATATATTGAACACACAAGAAGACAGTAATAGTTGTTGCCTTTGGCCAAGGTAGAAGGCTAAGAGAGAGAGGAGACAGGAGAAAATGAGACCCTCCTATGCTGTTGGCAGGAGGGTAAGTGGGTGCAGCCAGCATGCAGAATAGTGTGGATATTGCTCAAAATATTAAAATAGAGTTGCCATATGATCCAGAAATCCCACTCCTGGGTGTATATCCAGACAAAACTCTAATTTAAAAAGACACACACACCCCTGTTCACGAAAGCCAAATCATGAAAACAACCTCACTGTGTATCAACAAGTGAATGATAAAGAAGATGTGCTACATATATGTAGTGGAATACTATGCACCCATAAAAAGAATGAAATCATGCCATCTGCAGCAACGGGAATGAAACTAGAGTCGATAGTAAGTGAAGTCAGTCAGAAAGGTAAAAGAATACCATGTGATATCACTTGTATGTGGAATCTGAAATAAGACACAAATGAACTTACCTATGAAACACAATCAGGGACACAACCGCCAGGGACACACTGGCAGCTGCCAAGGGGGACGGGTGAGGGGGGAGGTGGATTGGGAGTTAGGGTTGGCAGATGCAGGCTAGTATGTTCTGGATGGATAACCAACAAGAGCCGACTGTTAGCACAGGGAACTATATTCAATATCCTGCGATCAACCATAATGGAAAAAATATTAAGAACGGACACCTTCCCCAGTGTCCTGACTCTCGTTCTTGAACCTCATCCATCAGTGCCTTCCAAGCACAGGGTTTAATACCCCGACAAGGCCTACCAGGTAAAGCCCATGTAATCGCAGCGCTACAGCCAAGAGATCACATGGGATTCCAGACTCCTGCAAAGTCTGAAAAGGAGGAGTCTTCAAGTGCCAGGGCTTATCCAGAACACTCTCTCGATGTCATAAAGAAAGAGTTCTTACATGATCGATAAGGAACCATTTCCAAATGAAAGACCCAAAGTTCATAACAAGATGTAACAAGCACGTACCAATATGTACAACATAGTTGGTGTTTTTTAAAACAAGGCTATATTTTAAAAGAATATACATAAAGATATAAGTATATACAAATGTCTGTGCCAACATATATATTGAACACACAAGAAGACAGTAATAGTTGTTGCCTTTGGCCAAGGTAGAAGGCTAAGAGAGAGAGGAGACAGGAGAAAATGAGACCCTCCTATGCTGTTGGCAGGAGGGTAAGTGGGTGCAGCCAGCATGCAGAATAGTGTGGATATTGCTCAAAATATTAAAATAGAGTTGCCATATGATCCAGAAATCCCACTCCTGGGTGTATATCCAGACAAAACTCTAATTTAAAAAGACACACACACCCCTGTTCACGAAAGCCAAATCATGAAAACAACCTCACTGTGTATCAACAAGTGAATGATAAAGAAGATGTGCTACATATATGTAGTGGAATACTATGCACCCATAAAAAGAATGAAATCATGCCATCTGCAGCAACGGGAATGAAACTAGAGTCGATAGTAAGTGAAGTCAGTCAGAAAGGTAAAAGAATACCATGTGATATCACTTGTATGTGGAATCTGAAATAAGACACAAATGAACTTACCTATGAAACACAATCAGGGACACAACCGCCAGGGACACACTGGCAGCTGCCAAGGGGGACGGGTGAGGGGGGAGGTGGATTGGGAGTTAGGGTTGGCAGATGCAGGCTAGTATGTTCTGGATGGATAACCAACAAGAGCCGACTGTTAGCACAGGGAACTATATTCAATATCCTGCGATCAACCATAATGGAAAAAATATTAAGACGGACACCTTCCCCAGTGTCCTGACTCTCGTTCTTGAACCTCATCCATCAGTGCCTTCCAAGCACAGGGTTTAATACGACTGTCACAGCTCCCAGCCTGGTCTAGAACATGCTTTAGAATCTCAAGTGAAAGGTGCTGTGTGATTATGAAGTATTACGACTGTGATTTCTGTGCCCCGATGTTAGTAAATTCTAAGTAGCATGCCGTCCTGTGATAATTTCTCTGCTGGTGAGAAATCTTCACCTTACCTTCTCATCTCCTGAGTGCTAAGCTGATAGATGTTTATTCTGGAGGTATGCTTAGAACAGTGACAACAAGTCAAACAGAAAAAAACCAAGATTTACGCAACAGCATGTCAGAAAGATAATTATTTCTATGCTGGAGATAAAAATTTGTAGTAAAATGATATAAATTCTATTTTTCTCCCCAGATATAGGGCAGAAGTTTTTGTTTACTTTTAGGGTACTTTAGTTCAGTCGCAAAGAGTCAGGCGATTCTTTGTGACCCCATGAATCGCAGCATGCCAGGCCTCCCTGTTCATCACCACCAACTCCCGGAGTTCACTCAGACTCATGTCCATCGAGTCCGTGAGGCCATCTAGCCATCTCATCCTCATTCCCTTCTCCTCCTCCCCTGAATCCCTCCCAGCAGCAGACTCTTTTCCAGTGAGTCAACTCTCCACATGAGGTGGCCAAAGTACT
The DNA here is from genome assembly GCA_006408675.1 of Madoqua kirkii. Taxonomy (NCBI): domain Eukaryota; kingdom Metazoa; phylum Chordata; class Mammalia; order Artiodactyla; family Bovidae; genus Madoqua; species Madoqua kirkii. The sequence goes on from SJYC01030730.1 coordinate 64,608, forward strand.
GGAGTTTCAGCTTTAGCATCATTCCTTCCAAAGAAATCCCAGGGCTGATCTCCTTCAGAATGGACTGGTGGGATCTCCTTGCAGTCCAAGGGACTCTCAAGAGTCTTCTCCAACACCACAGTTCAAAAGCATCAATTCTTCGGCACTCAGCCTTCTTCATAGTCCAACTCTCACATCCATACATGACCACTGGAAAAACCATAGCCTTGACTAGACGGACCTTCGTTGGCAAAGTAATGTCTCTGCTTTTGAATATGCTATCTAGGTTGGTCATAACTTTTCTTCCAAGGAGTAAGCGTCTTCTAATTTCATGGCTGCAGAGGGTACTTAGTATTCTCTTTTTCCCTACACCATGCAGTATGTTGGATTTAGATCCCTGATCAGGGATATCCCCTGCCTTGGTAGTGTGGAGTCCTAACCGCTGGACCACCAGGGAAGGCCCTTAGAATTCTTATTTCAACACTGGACAACCAGTGTAAACATCATATGTTTTCCATTGGAACCTCTCCAATATGAGGAAGAAAAATATATTCTATGAGGAATCTCTCTGTAAATAAAAATACAGAAATGTTTCTTCACAGATCTATTTTAAGACTATATTCCTGGTGGTGCAGTGGTTAAGAATCCGTCTGCTGATGCAGGAGGCGCGGGTTCAATCCCTGGTCTGGGAAGATCCCACATGCCGTGCAGCAACGAAGCCCACGAGACACAGCTGCTGGAGCCTGCATGCCCAGAGCCCATGCTCTACAACGAGAGAAGCCGCCGCAGTGAGTGGCCTACACCCCACAGCCAGAGAGTAGCCCCCACTTGCTGCAGCTCAAGCAAAAGCAGCGAAGACCCAGAGGAGCCACAGATAAATGCCACATGGCTGAAATACACATGTTCTGAAAAGACTATATTCTTGCACAAGAGAGAGTAATCCTCAAAGAATGAAAGTAAACAGGGATGAAGAACCTTCAGAAAGAAATCCTATCATGTCCTTTTCACTGTGACACTGAGTTCTGGTTTACAAACGACTGGAGCATCTTTGAGCTGGTGACCCAGTCTGATGCCCTCATTTTCACAGGTGGCAGCCAAGCTCAGATGACTCGCCCAAGTGTCACAGAACAGGTCAAAGACTCAGAACACAGACCCACAGCTTCACATCGGAATCCCCCAGCCCCACAGCCTCTGCCATGAACTCACTATCTACACAGGCAGGTTTTTTTCTCTGTGAAACAACATATGGGACAAAGTGTTAGTATATCAATACAGCAAAGCTATAAAAATCCAAACTTCCTGTCATTGCCTTTCGTACCAACTGCAAGCTGGGAATAACATGCACAGGAAGGTACCTGAGGGACTTCTCTGGTGGTCCAGCAGCTAAGACTTCCAATGCAGGGATCCTGAGTTCAATTCTTGGTCAGAGAACTAAGATCCCACATGCTGCAACTAAGACTGGGTACAGCTAAATAAACAAGTAAAAATATTTTAAAAGGGAAAAAAAGAGTATCTGAGCCTGAGCAAAGCTAAATGCCAAGAGTACTGTGTGTGCACGCTAAGTCACTCCAGTCACAGATTCTGTGCAACCGTATGGACAGCAGTCCGCCAGGCTCCTCTGTATGGGATTCTCCAGGCAAGAATACTGAAGTGGGTTGCCACACCTTCCTCCAAGAGATCTTCCTGGCCCAGGGATTGAACCCATGTCTCCTATGTCTCCTGCGCTGGCAGGAGGGTTCTTTACCACTGGCAAGGAGCACTATACCTGCCCTATTCACTGTGTAGAAATGCAGGTACGATTCCCAGGCTGGAGTGGTGACAAGGAGCCTGTATGGATGACTCTAAGCACCTGGCTGAGAGATGGCTCCAGGGTGGGGCTTCCGTGGGCTCAAATTTGGGCCCAGCTGCTTCTCTGCAGGAGCTGAGCACACGGCTCAGTCCCCAAGGCCTCATGTCCTCACCAATACCACAGGGGTGAAACCCACTTGACAGGGCAAGGACTCAGGACATATATATCAGCTTCTGATAGGTGGGAGCTCCCTCCAGCAAGGGATGAGTGTACGTACTGAAACCCAGGGCCCACGTGAGGAATCAAGACAGAGGAAGAGCACCCTAAGCACCACAGGCTGGGCCTTCCCGCTGCCCAAGGCTTCAATAAACCACCTCAGAATCTCCAACAGAGCTGGTCCCATCAGCCATGCTTCCCTCAAAGCCTCGCTCACCTCTCAGCACAGGCAAGCCCAAGGGCAAGACAACTTTCCCCCCATGCCTGACAAACTCCACCTGGCCCAGAGCTATCCCAGGGAGCCCACCCTTGAGGTTAGGAGAGCTGGGTTTCCAACGCCAGGCCTGCCATGTTGAAAAACAAACCCAAGAGCTTGGAGCCCATGTGGACAACTCTTTGTACTAAATCACTGTCACACAGTGAAAAATGGAAGAAGAGCTTTCAAGTGCTGCGACCAAACAGAACCTAAGTTCACGGGGATCTGTACTGGGTTCAAAAGTGCTGCTCAAAATGTTAAGTTCAGGGACTTCTCTGGTGCCCCAGGGGTCAAGACTCCATGTTTCTAATGCAGGGAGCGTAGAGTCGATCCCTGGTCAGGGGATAAGATTTCACACGCCACAGGGCAACTAAGCCCAAACGCCAGATTATTACAGGGAGAAAGTCCGCACACCTAACAAAGACCCAGCACAGACAAAATAGAAAAGAAAGTAAGCAACAGATTGCAGTTAAAAGGAAACAGGAACTCTGTGGTACCATGTAGTATCATTTAACTGGAAAAAAAACAAAAAACTGCTTCTCTATTGGTTTCCTTTGTAGCCTCTTAGGAAACTTGTGAATTGTCTTCTATCCCTTTTAGTTTTTAAAAAATTTTTTCTACTCTCCTGACTGTGGCCTGTTCATAGCCATTTGCAAGCTGCTTGCCCCGGTAGAAAAAGGAATCAAAATCCTTCGGAGCTTTGATTTTTCAATCCCTAATATGAAAGAGAGATTGCTCAATCTCTACTGTGAAAGTGGAAGCAAAAGATGTCACACCTTTAAAATGAACTAGAAGGACTTCCCTGATGATCCAGAAGTTAAGAATCCGCCTTCCAACATGGGGTAGGGGTTTGATCCCTGGTCCAGGAACTGAGATCCCACATGCCATGGTGTAACTACTGACCCCACGCGCTCCAGAGCCCGAGAGCCACAACTGGCAAGGCCTTGCCAGGCAAAACGAGAAGCCCCTGCACCAAAGACACCCAGTGCAGTCAAAGTTAAAAAACATTTAAATAAAAACAACATGAACCAACAAAAGTTGGATCAAAGCAATGGAAAATGATCATGGTTCTTGCAGGGAGGCAGCTAAGGAAGGTGGGTAGTTAAGGGAATCCTGTAATTTACATGCAGGTCTGTCGTGACCAAGCACCCAGTGAGGGTGGGAGATAGGCGTGACCACAGCTTCTCTGCTCAAAGAATGAGATGACCGGGTTTTAAATGACAAAGGAGTCCTGTCTTATACTGAAACGCTATGATGAGCCACTAGGGGAGAAAACAACATCCTTCACAAAAGAGTCAGACTGTAAAGCAAATTCCAAATCTGAGAGTCAAAGGGCGAACTTGGCTAACTTCCCGCTTTGTCAGTATCCAAAATACGTTATTATCTCACTGGCCGGAGGCACTCATAGGAAGGCTCCTTGTATTAAATTTGCCACCTAGGGTAAAAACAGGCACAAGTCTTTTCTGTCACTGGGCTCCGACATAGAATAATCAGCCTTCTGCTTCCTCCTGCCACACTTCAAAGATGTTTGATCCATGCATTTTCTGTGTGCCAGAGAGTCAGAGACAGACAGAGGGTCCCTCCCCACCCATATCATTTTTCTCAGTAACAATCTAATGATCTAGGGTAACTTTTCCAGGGGGTACCGGTGACGTGCAGAGCCCAGAGGGTGCAGGTCCATGTGGAGGGGGGCCAGCCCACACTGGCTTCACCTTCTGGTGAATTCTTATTGCCATTAAGTTCAGTTCATTTGCTCAGTCTTACCCGACTCTTTGCAACCCCATGAACTGCAGCACGCCAGGCTTCCCTGTCCATCACCAACTCCAGGAGTCCATGTCCATTGAGTCAGTAATGCCATCCAACTATCTCATCCTCTGTCTTCCCCTTCTCCCCCACCTTCAATCTTTCCTAGCATCGAGGTCTTTTCCAATCAGTCAGCTCCTCGCATCAAGTGGCCAAAGTATTGGAGTTTCAGCCTCAACATCAGTCCTTCCAATGAACACCCAGGACTTGTCTCCTTTAGGAAGAACTGGTTGGATCTCCTTGCAGTTCAAGGGACTCTCAAGAGTCTTTTCCAACACCACAGTTCAAAAGCATCGATTCTTCCACGCTCAGCTTTCTTTATAGTCCAACTCTCACATCCACACATGACCACTGGAAAAGCCACAGCCTTGACTAGATGGACCTTTATTGACAAAGTAATGTCTCTGCTTTTTAATATGACTAAATGAACAATTTTCATACTAGTTTAACCAACCACCTAGACTATCCTGGCCCTGGACAAGAAGCAGGGCTGATACATCATTGCACACTCACATCAGAGGCCAGCGGCTGGACCCGCGGTCGGTGCAATAACTGACCTGATCTGACAGGTGACAGTCAGGCTCTGTGAGCTTCCCGGAAATGGGCTCCGGGACCTGAGCACAGACAAGCACAGGAAGACTTCAGCAGGAGTACGACAGTCTAGGGTGCTTGTGACAGTTCATTTCATGCGTCAACTCAGCTGGGCCACAGTGCCCAGGTATTCAGGCAAACACACTCTGGATTTTTCTGTGAGGGACTTGGATGAGATAAACGTTTACGTTGGTTGACTCTGAGCAGAGCAGACTGCCCTCCACAATATGGGTGGGTCTCATCTCATCAGCTGATGGCCTGAATAGCACTAAAGACTGATTCTTCCCGATCAAGAGGAGATTCTGCAGGTAGACAGCCTTCAGATTTGAGCCGTGGCCCTGGCTCTACCCTGGGTCTCCGACTTGCCAGCCCACCCTGCAGATTTTGGACTTGCCAGCGTCCACACTCACAATAATCACTTCTTTAAAACAAACCTCCTTCCTTTGCACCCTCATCATCATCACCCACATGCTACTGGCTGTGTTTCCCTAGAGAACTCTAATACAATGGCAACCCCTGGGAGTCCACCAGCTTGTGCTTCAGCTGCGTACGCTCTGCTGACGGCAGTTTGTTTCTCCACTAACTACTATTTCTCCACCACTTGGCCCCTCTGGGCTTCCCATTCACTCTCTAAAGGGACATCTGATCTCTGTTCCCACTGAAGATCGCCTGGAAGTCCCATGGCCAGGCTAGAGAACAAGGCAGGGCCAGGTGGTCTTCAGCTTTGTTCAGAATGGTAGTGTCACATGGAATGAAACTCAGTAAGCTGGTCATCATTCATCACTCAGACCACCTCCTGTTTTTATTTAAAAATCACTAGTGACAAGGGTGGGGGATGCTCAGAGAAATCAACATACGACTCATACAGGTACGGAATCCTAGTGTCTCCTATGCAGGCTGACTGATGAATCGGGAATCCCACATTTTGTACAACTACCTGCTTAGGAAGTGACACCTGGGTCGGAATCAACCACTCATTACCTGTGTGACCTCCTGTGATGGCCTTTTTTTACTGTCTCAACTTGGCAGTGAGTCAACTGCTCATCTAAATGTTTCTGTGAGGTCTTCTGTAAGGGTGATGACAGGACACAATCAGTTGACTTGAAGTGAGAGAGATTACCTAGATAATCTGGGTGGGCCTGCTTCCACAGAGAGGCCTTAAGGGCAGAGCTGAGGTTTCTCTGAAAAAAAAAAAACAATTTTGCTAGTAGAGAGCTACCTGGGCCAATGCCTGAGAACCAGGCCCACAACTGCACAGAAGCCAGTTCTTTGCAAAGATCCCTTCACGTGTATTTTCTAGTGGATCTGTTTCCCTGGTGGAACCCTGGCTAATGAATACCCCTTCTCTTTGCCTTAATCTCTCAATGCCTCAGTTTTTCATCTATAAAACAGACAACAATATCTACTTCACAGGGCTGACCTGAGAATCACACAGGTGACGCTGAGCACAGTATGTGGCCCAGAGGAAGACGACAATGAATATGAAATATTATTGTTCATGTAACAGTCGCAATGTTATTAATGAATCCATGCCTTTGGGGAAGAAGTTTATACACAAGTGGGGAGGCTTTTAAAGACCATTATAACATAAAGACATATTTGCTAAAAATATAGGTAGCTATAAACTGCACCAGGAACTTAGGAAAGAAAGACCTATGCGTCTCTAGGGCATAGTAGAAAGCAGCCCATGGTAAATACAGCCCCACTGCTTCTGTTTGGAACCATAACTCTCCTCCAAATATGCAACAGCAGGGCAGGAAACTCCTTTCTCACCAAAAGCGTTTAACCAAGTCTGCAGAGGAGTGTTACCCAACAGCTATGATTCCCTTTATGAAAAATCAGTACTCCAATTTTTATTGACCGCCTACTATGTGCCAGGTATTGTGCTCAGGGTTGAGGAATAAAGAGGTTAAAAAAAGTAAACCTCCAGGTACTTCCCTGGTGGTCCAGTAATAAGACTCCATGCTCCCAACACACAGTTCAGGGTTCAATCCCTGGCTGGGGAACTAGATCCTGCA
>SJYC01030731.1:0-11523 GCA_006408675.1 Madoqua kirkii
ACCTATCTCCCGAGAAATCTCTAGGCAGGTCAAGAAACAACAGTTAGAACCAGACATGGAACAACAGACTGGTTCCAAATCAGGAAAGGAGTAAATCAAGGCTGTATATTGTCATCCTGCTTATTTAACTTCTATGCAGAGTACATCATGGGAAATGCCAGACTGGAAGAAGCACAAGTTGGAATCAAGATTGCTGGGAGAAATATCAATAACCTCAGATATGCAGATGACACCACCCTTATGGCAGAAAGTGAAGAGGAACTAAAGAGCCTCTTGATGAAAGTGAAAGAGATGGTAACTGCAGCTATGAAATTCAAAGACACTTGCTCCTTGGAAGAGAAGCTATGACCAAGCTAGACAGCATGCTAAAAAGAAGACACATTACTTTGCTGACAAAAGCCTGTCTAGTCAAAGCCATAGTTTTTCCAGTAGTCGTGTGTGGATGTGAGAGCTGGACTATAAGGAAATTTACAGTCCAAAGAACTGATGCTATTGAACTGTGGTGTTGGAGAAGACTCTTGAGAGTCCCTTGGACTGCAAGGAGATCCAACTAGTCCATCCTAAATGAAATCAGTCCTGGGTGTTCATTGGAAGGACTGATGCTAAAACTGAAACTCCAATCCTTTGGCTACCTGATGCGGAGAACTAAATCATTGGAAAAAAGCCTGTTGCTGGGAAAGATTGAAGGCAGGAGGAGAAGGGGATGATGGAGGACGAGATGGTTGGATGGTATCACCGATTTGACGGACATGAGTTTGAGCAAGCTCCAGGAGTTGGTAATGGACAGAGAAGCCTGGCATGCTGCAGTCCATGGGGTCACAAAAGAGTCGGACACGACTGAGCAACTGAACAGAATAGTGAAAGAAAGATAAAGCCTGGCAAGAGAATCAACTGAGGGTAAAGAAGGAACTCTGGGAGAAGCTGGGATACAAGTGGGAAAAGAAGGATTAGAATTGTAACCAGCAAGACCAGAACCTATCTTTCAGTCGAGTGCAGGACACCGAAGTAAAGTGAAGTGGCTCAGTCGTGTCCGACTCTTTGCGACCCCCTGGCCTGTAGCCCACCAGGATACCTAAGGTGAAGAACAAAACTGCACACCTGGGCTTGCCGGGGGTCCAGGTGGTTAGTCCTTCCCTCAGCCCCCTCCTCCAACTCCTCCCCTAGCCCCCGCCACCTTCCTTCCAGCTGTCCCCAGTGGCGCCCTGAATGGGCAGAGATTCCTGCCCTCAGGGGAGCAGCTTGGGAGACAGCAAGTCAAGAGTTGATAGGGGATGACACCTCACTTCTTTGCTTTTGTCATTATTCACCCGAAACACTGCTAGTACCCAAATCTCTCAAACTGGTTTTTTAGAGGATCTCCAAGGGGTTCCATGGACCACACCAATGTTTGTTTCAAACTGCATGGATACAGAAGCTGATAGAGGCTGCAGCGGCAGTCATAAATACTACGATTCCAAGGCAATGTGCTTTGTAATAAATGTCCGTACCACCTTCTCTAGTAAATCTGCATTAATAAAACACTGTTTTTATGTAGTGAGGATATATACTATTTTCGTGAAAATAATATTCTGCTACTTTAAAAATATTTGAGGATAACTGCTATTAGGGAAGTCCCATTTTTTGAAAACTGAAGCCTCGGGCTGACTTACTTTGAGAAGTTGCAAATAACCACTCCAACACATGCAAGAGTTACTGGCCATCACTGATTCAAAAAGTACACAGGAGAATTAATTTGGGCTTTAAAAAAAATAATAATCATCCTATTCATACAAAGGAAAAACGCACTACAACTCTAAATGTGGTTTCCCTGGTGATGTGATGGGCTGTGTTCAATGCTGCCAGTACTGAGTGCTACCTTAACACTGATTGACTAATAACATACTTCAGGCGCTGACAGCTCCTGCTTCCAGAGCAGAGGCTGTACATCAATCAAGGTTTCTAAGCAGGCACTCACTATAACTGTGTACACCTGAATCAAACCAAACCATCCTGAAGAGAGAATACTGAGTCAGCACTGCTGCCAAAATCTTGGCTCCTTGTCCATTGATCCCGAACAGAAATAGAGTCTGGAGGAAACAGAAAGAATAGCTTTATCCTTTTTGCTAGACAAAGACGAAACACAGCAGGCCAGCACCTCAACAACTGTGCTCACTTCTCTCAGGAATTTCTGTAGCTGTTCAGTCGCTCAGCCGTGTCTGACTCTTCGCGACCCCATGGACTGTCGCCCACCAGGTTCCTCCGTCCATGGGATTCTCCAGGCAACAATACTGGAGTGGGTTGCCATGTTCTCCTCCAGGGGCTCTTCCCAATCCAGCGATCAATCCATGACTCCTGCATTGCAGGTGGATTCTTTACCACTGAGCCACCAGGGAAGCCCTCTCTCAGGAATAGAGAGGGGGTTTATGTCCTCATAAAGGTCTCCCATTTTTTTCTTTTGCAAAGTTTCAAAACGGCCATACCTGGCCTCAGGCAACTCAGTAACCAGGTCAGGTGTCCCCAAAGTTATGGGCCCCTGACGTTCATTTAAAACGTAGACTGCTACAAAAGAATAAAGGGAGAGAAGAATGCCAGATGCAGAGGATAACTCAGATGAAGTCAGACACCAATTAACTCTGTTTAGTTTTATGAAGAACACGTCTAGCTACAAGTGTTTGTCAGCAGTAACAGCTAAAGAATAACCAAGATTGTTTAACTCTTGCAGACCTGTGTGGCTGGTATGTGCCAGAGGCTGTTTATTCATTTTTGTTTTTGCTGCAAAAGTACCATTTGTAAAGATGGCACTTCATTAAAGCATCTTTCCTTTAAGTAAACATAGTGCAATTACATGAAGAAACGTGTGTGTGTGTGTGTATATATATATATATATATGAATTCACACCGCTGGAACCACACAAACACACTCTGCTCCACACATTATATTCTGTAAAAGGTTTATTAATATTTAAGGCCACATTAAAGGACACAACTTTAATACAGTTTATCTACCCATTAAACACCAGAGCAGCACAAAGCCTTCTCATAAAAAGGGTATGTGGCTGGAAGTAAGCTATTTAACAATTAAAAAAAGAGAAGGATAATTTCTATCGGTCAATAAATTATCACTGAAGGCTTAATTAAATCTAAATTTACGCCTCACATACATCCACTACAATTTCATAGGATGACTTTTTCGCTCGCCAAGCTACAGAATCCAAAGTCTATCTACTGAATTAGGTGTATTTAAGTCTGAAATGTCACAACAACAAAAAATTATTTGGTCAAAACCACAAAAACCAGGCTCTACAAAGCTTATTCTGTTGCTCAAATATTTGTTATGTCTGGGCCGATTACCATATTTGGACTTAAAAGAAAAATTTTAGTAGAGATTCTCTTTAGAGAATGTTCTTAACTCTAAATCAAGGAAGAAAATAAAACCTGCTGGAGATCACAAACAGCCTACACATAAACACAGTTCTGAGCAGAGACACAAATACACACATGCTCTCATGTGTGCAGAAATTCAGATCATTTCCTCAGTAGCCACTCCTGGGAAACAGCAATGAAGAAATAGGAAAGGGAGAAACCTGACTCCCCTACTTCTTATTCAATTCACGTATGCAGGTGTGTACACACACACACAGCACACATGTATAAACAGGTGTGAGGGGCTTTCCTGGTGGTCCAGTAGTTAAGAATCCGCCTGCCAATGCAGGGGACATGGGTTCAATCCCCGGGCCAGGAAGATCCTACATGCCACAGAGCAACTAAGTCCATGCGCTGCAGCCACGGAAGCCCTCACACCTGGAGCCCATGCTCCACCAGGGAACCCACCACACTGAGAAGCCCGCGAGCCGCAGCGAGAGCAGAGCCCGGCGCAGCCAGAAAAGTAGCTAAAACAGGCACAGAGATGTGTCTTCTCAGAAAGCGTCTAGCACACAGGCATTTCATAAAAATCACCCTGCACTTGTACCACCTAACTTGTGTCCGTTTAAAGAAATGTGAACCACCTGAAAACCTGTTATAAAGTCACTAAAAGTATAGAAGTTAGAATATAAGTGAATCCCACACAGGGCAATCATAAAATGCTTACACAGCGAGAGGCTCAAACGGATTTTTAAGAACATATTAGTCTATTTAATAGACTCCAGCGGCACATCCAGGGGCTCACCCTCTCGCTGGTCTTCCCTCAGTCGAGTGGTTCCCCAAGCACAGCCTCCTACAGTGCCCTCGGAGTCAGAGATCACCACGTCAACACCTGAGTCAACCCTCGACCAATCACCGACCCCCTTGTACGGTGACCCAAGCAATTCGATGCCTACGCAATTCCATTTCCAAAGCCTTCTGTTAGAAAATGGGTCCTTAAATCAATGTCTCCAACCAACACACCCACCAATTTCTGCTAGGGCTAGAAGATGCAAAGATGAATAAGACATGGCTTTCAGCATAAAAATCCAATGCCTGGCACATAAATGAAATGAAAATGAAATGAAGTCACTCAGTCATGTGTGACTCTTTGCGACCCCATGCCAGGCTCCTCCGTCCATGGGATTTTCCAAGCATGAATACTGGAGTGGGCTGCCATTTCCTTCTCCAACATAAGAGATGCCCAGTTAATACCTGAAGAATGGGTGGAGGCATGACTGAATAAGCAAGCTCACAGTTCCAGGCAGTTCAGTGGTTAAGGTTTGATGCTTCCAATGCAGAGGCACAGGTTCAATCCGTGGTCAGGGAACTAAGGTCCCACAAGCCACGGGGAGTAGCCAAAAAAAAAAAAAAGATGAACCTAGGGGCCATGTTTGTACATTGTTCTCTATCCTGATTGTCTCATTTTATATACACATGTTCAGGTGGAAATGATACTTATGTGACTTTTATCTTAAACTGCTATATAGCATTTCAGAGTGTTAAGTATATTATTGTTGATTCAGTCATTCCCAGAATGCTCTGTGTTGAATCTATCGCTTTACTAGTATCATCAGCTTAACCCAAATTAACTTTCCTCTTCCACCCCGAATTCCATGATTATTTCCTCAGAATACAGTTCCCAGCAGGGAGTTTATGGATCAATGGCAACAAACAGCTTCTTTGTGCTTAGTTGTTCTTATTTATCACCAAACTGTAGCAAAAAAGAAAATATGCAATACTACCAATATTTCTTACCACAGTAACCTATAATTATTTCAAGTAATCTCGCAGACAAAATAAACTGGATTTCCATTTGCTGAACTGCTAAGGAGGATATCCCTGTTCTTCATAATGATGTCATTCTCGAATTTTCTATCTTCATCTCTCTTCACAACTTCCAGAGAGAACTTTGTGTCCTGACCTTGGGGATCTCAATATTTTGGATGATAACCGTTTAATCTTTTACACCGTCCCTTTATTTTTACCCACGCTGTGGCATTCCATTCAATATTTATTCTGTTACTTATGGCTGAGTTATTTTTCTTTTGTTCTTTAGCTATTCGGGCACATCTATCTTGTGGACGATGATTTTCTGGCTTGCTTCAGTAGCTATAAGTTTATCTTCCTGGTACAGCTGGGTTAAAAATGCTATTCCATTTTCTTCTAGTTATTTTATGAATAAATACAGTGGAAGCCAAAAGCCGAGGCACCTTTATACTTTGAGATTAATAGGCTTTTAAAACTGCAGAACTTTCTGATCGGAGTGAAATGTTCTCAGTGCCCAAGGTGGACTGGCCCATATCATGAAAGGACAGCTGTCACAGGACAGTTACCCGTCTCCAATCAGGAGGAAAGCTGGGCATGAAATCTGAGAATCAAAACGTCCACCTCCTTCTGAGGTGTCTGACACCCTGCAACCCTCAATGGCCAGTGTTTTATACACGTGTCTCAACAAGCTGGCTCAGAATGAATTTTCGGCAAGAAAGGTCATCACAGATGTAAAAGCAATTACCTGAAGAGGATACCTGGTTGTCGCCCAGAAGTATACCAACCAAATCGAAACAGCTATGGAGGCATGCCACCTAATTATCTTCCATACAGTGAAACTCCCTAGTAAATTTCAATAATTCCCCTCCATTAAAAAGCAGCATATATATATAGTCATTTACAAAGTTGAGATTATACTTTAGAATTTTTATAAATCTTGGACAGGACTAACACATATTTAACATATATTAAATAAGAAGTAAATTCACCTCAAACTAAGACAACATTTTAAATCAATTATACTTCAATTTAAAAATAAAGTAAAATAAAAGCTAAGAAAAGAAAATGGGCATGGCGGACTTTGGAATCTCACAAAATAAAGTGTTTAGGAGTAAATTCATTAAAAGATTAACAGTGCTTATGTGAAGGGAGGTAGGATTATGAGCTATTCTGATCTTTAGATTTCTTTTGCATTATATACTTCATATGATTAAATATTTCTATACACACATATCCAAAGCACATACTTTTATCATTTTAAAAGCTTGAGTTTCTAAAAATGGATGTAGAGAAGATTTTGGCATTATACTGAAGCAAATGCTACTAGTAATTAAGCCAAATACCCTAACTTTTATTTCGGCTACTACTCACTAAACACAAGAACCCCTCTTTTTTCATATGTACCAGGACTCATCAATAAGTCTATCCGAAATTCATTACTGCACATCTAAAAGAATTCTCAAGATACCACAAACTTGCTTTTTCTTTTCTTCTTAGGGGTCAAGTCTCTAAATTACTTGCAAAAAACAGCTTCAATGAGGTTTACATAAAAGCAACATGATGGTATTGTGGTTACAGTTTTCTTTTTAAGTCCTTACCCACTGGATAAATATTGAAACATTTATTGGCAGTAATAAAATATTTAAAATCCCCTTAAAATACTCAAGCAAAAATAGCGTTGAGGGAAAGAGATCAAACAAGAACAAAAGAGAACTGAAATTATTTAAATTGGGTGGTGAGGGCCATTGTTCTATTCTGCTTCATGTACATTCAAGCTTTTCCCTAAAAGAGCTTTTTGAAAATGTGCTATAAGTGAAAAGCCATATACACAAGTGCAGCAAATGAGTCCTTATTTCATCCAAGGTAGCAAAGTTAAGCTCATAGATACTTTTTTCCCCCCACATCAGGGTGATTGTTTCAATGGGTACATCTGACTCTGTACCTTCTCCTTATTAGGCAATAAAAAGTATATGCATGTGTAAATCTATCCAAAAACGTCTTTCATATGCACCTACAGACTTAGGTCAGAAGATTTCAGATTTTCTGTTCTGGGCCAGAATTAGAATAAGATAGCCAGCTGACACCGCACTCCTTGGCTTATGACACTTAAAAAATAAAGCAAGAGGCGTGCTAATTCAGACAGCAGCCAGACCTATTCTGGGAGGCCCATTCTCCTGCTTGACACAGTGAGGACTCAGCTGCTTCTCAAAAAGGACCGGCTGGTCTCCACACGAGACAGCTGCAGGGCAAAAAGCCTCAGTACTCAATACAAGTTAGACAGGCGAGACCTCAGGGCTTCCCTGCTGGTCCAGTAGCTAAGACTCTGTGCTCCCAACACAGGGGCCCACGGTTCAGTCCCTAGTCAGAGACCTAGACGCTGCATGCCGAAACTAAAGGAGATTCCACACACCACAACTGGGACCGGAGCAGCCAAATGAATAAATGAAAATTTTAAAAGAGAAAAAAACCAAGACCGTGATCATTTATTTCACACAGTCGGTTCTCAGTAATAGTTGCAAAGGATGATATGGACACTAAAGATCCTGGGAGCCCCAAACTGATGACTTACCAGCCAATCAAAAGTAAAAACAAAACATAGCCCCTAAGAGACTCTCAGCAGAAGGGCTTTCACGTACACCATCACATATGATCCCTTGAGAGGCTGGGAAGGCCTGTGCCATTTCCATTTCGCAGATGCAGAAATGTGGGTTCCAAGGTTTAACGCAACAAAGCCTCCAAGGACAGAATTCTTTTCACTGGCTCACACCCTCTTGAAGTGTGTGAGAGGATAAGCACCTCATAAAGTGAAGGAGAAAAGGGGAAATAAGCTTTAGATCCAATGCTTTCTGAATTTCAAAACGCCCTCGATTATTTCCTGATTACCCACTTTATGTTCCTTCTCTTTGCTATGAGCCTGGAGACTTCCCTGGACAGCCCTTCCACCTCCCTCAAGTTTCTATGGGCTTGTGTCCCCCGCTTTCTGAGCTCGAGTAGCACAGGTCTGACAACTCACTTAACCCATGAAACAGAAATAATTTTTTTTTAAACCAGGCGGAATCATGATGGCTGTGTCTGGCAGGTTTGCTTCTGGTCCTCTCTCCCCATCCATCAAGACGGTACTAAAGAAAAGGGGCTGGGGAGCGACATCGCAGCCCTCACCTTCCACGGACAACTCCACCTAAGGGGAGAACGAGGCCTACCTCTCTGACTTCGTGAAGCTGGCCGGAATACTGACTCTTGGCTCTTCGGGCGGCGGCAGGCGACTTGTGATGCGTGATTGTGATGACGCCAGGGGCACCCGTGCTGAGGTGTCTCTGGCTACAGGAAGACGCAGAATTGGATGTTCCATGAGGGAGCAAAGTGAGACTTCGGCTTCGGGAGCTTGGAGTCGTCTAGAAAAAGCAACAGGTGTCAAAATTCAACAACCGGCCTGCAGAACACAGCCTGGCATTGCCTCCCTTTTATGCTGGAGCTCCCGGGACTTCCGCTTCATCTTTAAGGGAGATGAGGGCCTGGGGAGTGCTTGCTTTCCTCTTACACTCACTCAGGCCGGAGAGACCATCCCCATTAACGAGGCTTCTGGTCTCACTTCCGGCAGGGTCTCCTGCCCCAGAGTGTGGCTATGGAGAGCTACTCCAAGGCCTTCAAACACCACAGGCTCTCGGGGGTCTGTGTTCCTCTTCCTAAATACCCTCCCTCCTGTGGTAAAGCCAGCTGAGTGCTCAGGGTTGTGTCAAGCATTTCCTGTCTGTCTCAGCCTCTCTACCCTCCTATTCCACTACACTGAGGCTATGTTTATTATCCAGCTAAACTATCTGAGATTCTGTCAAACTCATCTTTATACCCCCAAGACCCAACACATATGACTGTTTAATTTATTAAGTACTTAATACACATTTGCTGCATGAGTACTAAGAATGAATTAGGTCATCCACCAATTAATCCCCATTTGTCTGTGCACTGCTGGTGTTTCATCCCATTGTGACATATCATACAAATAGTAACTGGGTATAAGGACAGCATCTCAACTTAGTGGCAATAAATTTTTCAATAACGCGTTCGGATAACTGGGCAGCCAACTGAAAAACAGATTTATCTTTCAGATCACAGACCCCAAACAGATCAAAGACCAAGAAAAAAGGAAGAAAGAACACTAGAAGAAAACAAATCTAAAGGTCATAATAGAAAAACTCAATAAATTTAATGACCTAAAAATTGAAAACTTATACATACACGGGGAAAAGTGAAAGTCACTCAGTTGTGTCTGATCTTTGTGAACACCATGGACTAAACAATCCAAGGAATTCTCCAGGCCAGAGTACTGGAGGGGGGAACCTTTCCCTTCTCCAGGGGATCTTCCCAACCCAGGGATTGAACCTGGGTCTCCCACACTGCAGGCAGATTCTTGACCAGCTGAGCCACCAGGCAAGTTCAAGAATACTGGAGTACATAGCCTATCTCTTCTCCAGCAGATCTTCCCAGCCCAGGAATCAAACCAGGGTCTCTTGCATTGCAGGTGGATTCTTAACCAGCTGAGCTACCAGGGAAGCCCTCTGCACAGGAAATAAATCTCAAAAACCCACTCCTGCCACCAACAAAGTCAGCCGATAAACCAGAAAAAAATATTTCCAACTAGCTTCACAGACAAAAGGTTCATCATTCTAATTTGTAAGTAGGAGTAGAATTTCTAGGAATTGATGAGACTGACACAGTATTCTAATAGGGCAAGATATGAATAGATAGTTCACCAAAAAAATAATGGCCCTTAAGCCATATGAAAATGTGTTCAACTGTACTCACATGATAAATGTAAATTCAAACCACAGTTAGACATACCGTCTTTCCCCCACTGGATTGTAAAAGCCCAGCAGCATCAGCACGCAGTCTGCCGAGAGACGACGGAGAGACAGTGCCGCGGAAGTGTCAAGTGGCAGACACCAGGAGGAGGGCACTCAGACAGGCCCTGTCCCAGCCACAAGTGCACTTCCCCGTGACCCAGAAACGTCCTGTTGGGGAATGTCTCCTCCACACACCTGCATCCAGGCATAATGGCCCCAAACTTGCATGTTTAATGGAAAGGATCGGAAACCACCTAAACATCCCTACATATGCGACAGGTAACATTGATGTAACATCACCAGGATGCTAACAGGGTTAGAAGAAAGGCCTCCGCAAACTGGTTTGGGAGAAGGACCCTCTAAGCTACGAAGTTAAGAAAGGCAAGGTGCCTAACTGTGCTATAGTATTCAAAGTTCTGTGTTAAATGTGGAAAATGAGTATTTTTATCATTGTTTAAAACACAAAAATCATCTAGAAGGATGCACGCCAAACTCCAAGTGGCTGCTTATTCCACGGAGGAGATGTGAATAACAGAGAGGAAGACAGATTCTTTCATTTTGAGCCATGTGACTGGATTATAGTGAATGGATTTTCTAAATTCTACATTAAAAAATCTGTATTCTAGATGTTTCTGTACTTCATTTCAGCTCGAGGAAAAAAGACAGCTTGAGAAAAACTTGCAGATTTGTGCCATTTTTTCTATTTCAATTATCAAATATTTACTGAATACCTACTGTGCGCCAAGGAAAATATCTGAAATGTGATGTGGAGGAGAAACATAAGATGTACGAGGCCGTTTTAAATGTGGAAAATGAGTATTTTTATCATTGTTTAAAACACAAAAATCATCTAGAAGGATGCACGCCAAACTCCAAGTGGCTGCTTATTCCACGGAGGAGATGTGAATAACAGAGAGGAAGACAG
Organism: Madoqua kirkii; assembly: GCA_006408675.1. Classification (NCBI taxonomy): domain Eukaryota; kingdom Metazoa; phylum Chordata; class Mammalia; order Artiodactyla; family Bovidae; genus Madoqua; species Madoqua kirkii. The sequence continues at coordinate 10,915 of SJYC01030731.1, forward strand.
ATTCTTTCATTTTGAGCCATGTGACTGGATTATAGTGAATGGATTTTCTAAATTCTACATTAAAAAATCTGTATTCTAGATGTTTCTGTACTTCATTTCAGCTCGAGGAAAAAAGACAGCTTGAGAAAAACTTGCAGATTTGTGCCATTTTTTCTATTTCAATTATCAAATATTTACTGAATACCTACTGTGCGCCAAGGAAAATATCTGAAATGTGATGTGAGGAGAAACATAAGATGTACGAGGCCGTTTTTCACTACAGATGCTTATACCATTATGGGGGACAGAGGAGCAAAGACCCAGAGACAGCAAGACAGACAGACACATACACACAGAAAGGAAGTGCGTGACAAGATGCTGATTTGGCAATTCACCAGAAAATGCCAAAGTGAGGAAAAGCATGATCAAGGTGAACTGACTTCATCACAGGAGGCTGTTCTGAGGGCAAAGCACTTGAAGCCTGAGCAGAATTGGCAGAGAGAGAGAGACACGTGTGGTGGACAAAGCAATCCAGACAGGGAGTTCCAAGTCTGCAGCCTTGCTAACAGTCCCGGGTCTAAAAAAAAAAAGACACATGTACTCCAACGGTCACTGCAGCACTATTTACAG
>SJYC01030733.1:0-24610 GCA_006408675.1 Madoqua kirkii
CCAAAGCCTTTGACTGTGTGGATCACAACAAACTGGAGAAAATTCTTAAAGAGATGGGAATACCAGACCACCTTACCTGCCTCCTGAGAAATGTGTATTCAAGTCAAGAAGCAACAGATAGAACCAGACACGGAACAGACTGGTTCAAACTTGGGAAAGGAGTACGTCAAGGGTGTATATTGTCATCCTGCTTATTTAACTTATACGAAGAGTACATCATGGGAAATGCCAGGCTGGAAGAATCACAAAGTAGCATTAAGATTTCCAGAAGAAATATCAATAACCCCAGATACACAGATGACACCACCCTTATGGTAGAAAGCAAAGAGGAACTTAAGAGCCTCTTGATGAAGGTGAAAGAGGAGAGTGAAAAAGCTGGCTTAAAACTCAGTATTCAAAAAACACAGATCATGGCATCCAGTCCCATCACTTCATGGCAAATAGATGGGGAAACAGTGGAAACAGTGAGAGACTTTATTTTCTTGAACTTCAAAATCACTGCAGATGGTGACTGCAGCTATGAAATTAAAAAACACTTGCTCCTTGGAGGAGAAGTTATGACCAACCTAGACAGCATATTAAAAAGCAGAGAAATTACTTTGCCAACAAAGGTCTGTCTAGTCAAAGCTGCAGTTTTTCCAGTAGTCATATACAGATCTGAGAGCTGGACAATAAAAAAGGCTGAACGTGGAAAAATTGATACCTTCGAACTGTGGTGCTGGAGAAGACTCTTGAGAGTCCCTTGGGCTGCAAGGAGATCAAACCAGTAAATCCTAAAGGAAATCAGTCCTGAATACTCATTAGAAGGACTGATGCTGAAGCTCTAATACTTTGGCCACCTGATGCAAAGGAAAGATTGATGAAAAAGACCCTGATGCTGAGAAAATTGAAGGTGGGAGGAGAAGGGGACGGCAGAGGATGAGATAGTTGGATGCCATCACTGACTCAATGGACGTGAGCTTGAGCAAGCTCTGGCAGTTGGTGACGGACAGGGAGGCATGGTATGCAGTCACAAAGGGTCAGACTCGACTGAGCGACTGAACAACATGTGATACCCACTACATACCATAAACTGTTTTAGGCAATATACACCTTCTTTCACTTTATGATTTGTAATAAAGGACTGAATAAATCTTCAAATAATGAAAATCGTTAAAGGTTTACAGTCCATCTTTATAACACCACCAAGCAGGTACTACGGTTTCCATTTCAGGAATGAGGCACAGAGAGACGCAGCAGTTTCCCTTGGGTCACACAGCCCGTAAACAATGGAGCTGAGGCTCAAGTTCACAGGAGCTGCTTCTGCACCCCATTGCACTTGTTACAGTGATTCATCATTCTCTTCAACTGAGGTCTGAAAAAGCCACCACCCCTCCTTGTAACCATAACTAATAGCTTAGTTAGCATTGGGGGAGGAGGGATTTCTTTTTAATATCAAAGCCCTATACAGCGTGCCCATTCTCAAATACTTAAATACTCAAATATTTAAACAATGAGCTCCTTAAGGCCAAAACACACTGATTTAATCATTTTAAATCAATTACCCATGATAATGGAGGCAATGTGGTACGTATAGAGATGTCAAGGATAAACGCAGCTCACATTCTTCATAGCACTTAGTGTGTTTCACCCAGAGGCAGTCTGTCCAGGTCCCACTGTCCTCCCAGGACGTGACCTCCCCCAGGCCCAGGACGGTGTCTCACCAGCACCCTGTGGAATCTGATACAGGCCTCATCTCGTAAGAACACGAATGCAGTAAATGAGAGCAATGAATCCCTCAAGCCCAATTTTAAGCACGGATTACACCACTGCTCCCTGCCCAAAAACCTAATTTTAAAAATATTACTGACTCACTGAATATCTACTCTCTTTTCCCAAGAGGCTGGAAAAGATACCACTCCTGCTCAACTATACACAAGACCTAAAATGTTCAAAACGTAACTGAGTACGGCAGCAACTAACACACATTATTGAGAGGTTCAACAGGTACTTATTGAGCGCCAGGCAGGCTTCCCGGTGGCTCAGACAGTAAAGAATCTGCCTGTAATGCAAGAGACCAGGGTTTGATCCCTGGGTAAGGAAGATCCCCTAGAGAAGGGAATGGCAACCCAGTATTCTTGCCTGGGGAATCCCATGGACAGAGGGGCCTGGCAGGCTACAGTCCATGGGGTCACAAAGAGTCGGACACGACTGAGCGACTAACACTTTCAGTTTACTATGCGCCAGGCACTGCTCTGAGCAACAAAGATACAACAATAAACTAAATAGACGAATAGCTCTGCCTTTATGGAAGCAGCCTTTTGGGGGAGAGAAAGATGGACATAAAGTGTTTTAGGTATTACAGAATAACCTAAAACAGGAATAACAATTAAAGTAATACACAGTTGTTGTTTAGTTGCTAAGTCACAACTGACTCTTTGTGACCCTATGGACCATATCCTCCAGGCTCCTCTGTTCATGGGACTCCCCAGGCAGGAATACTGGAGTGGGTTGCCATTTCCTTCTCCATGGGATCTTCCCAACCCAGGGACCAAGCTCGCCATCTGCTTCACTGAAAGGCAGATTCTTTACCACTGAGCCATCAGGGAAGCCCAGACAAAGATAAGAGGGCTTTCCGATTTCAGATACGTGGCCAGGGAAGGCCTAGAGAAAGGGTGACGTTTGACTTAAAGAGTGGAGTGAAGCGAAGGAGCGAGTCACGATGGCCGCTGGAGGACAGGGTTCCAGGCGGAAATGCAGCAGATGAGAGAGAGGTCCTGGGCAGGAGCCTACCTGGCATGATTTAGAGAGGACGACAGCATGTCTAGGGTGAAGTGAGCAAGGCCCAGAGCAGCAGGAGCTGAGGCCAGAGAGGGGAACGACTGGAAAAATGAGCTCCTATACTGGACCCGCAGACAATGCCAGGCCAGGCCACAGTACCTGGGAACGCCTGGGGATTCAGACATTCAGAGTGATGAGCCAAAGAACACTGGGTTCCATTAAGCTCTCTTCCTCAGGGCCACATTCGGGCAGTAAATGGTTATTTGCATAGAATTTACATATGTCTATGTAGCACAGATCACATCCTCTGGATCATTTTCATAGTCAAATTGTATTACTACTGCCCTGCAGATGGGTACCCAGGGTACCAAGGTATATTCATGATTTATTCCCTTCCCTATTTCTTCCACCTCTCAATATCATCAACCCAGAAGGTGTTTTATACCAGAAATGAATTACAGAACAAAAGGAGACTGCACGCCAAGAGATCTATAAATGATCACCCGTAACATGTGGGGAAAGCAGCTCTTATTTCACGTTTCAACTTCTGCCACTCACAGCAGGTCGAGCCAGCAACAGGGATTAGAGTCCAGTGCAATCCTAAAACAGAACGTTTCAAGAAGCAAATGTGATTTTTTCCTACAGTTAATAACTAATCTCTGACAGACACACTCCTATCTACTTAGAGATCATTACCTCCTTCCCAAATGCTCAGGCACAAAAGCATGAAGCTCAAAAGGGCACTCTTACTTGGGTTTCAAAATGCTTCCCGTAGAAAAACATTCAATGGCACCATTGTCAACATGCCTCAGCTGCATGCAGAATTCTACAGGATTTGTGAAAAAAATCCCACTGAGTATGTATTTCAAGTTCAGTATTACCGCTGAAGTTAATATGGAAATGCAAGATTTGCTAATAGCTCAGGAAAGTTGGGTAAACAGCACCTGACTAACCCCACAGTGGGGCTTCCCAGGGGCACTAGTGGTAAAGAAGCCCCCTGCCAATGCAGGAGGCATAAGATGTGGGTTCAGTCCCTGGGTTGGGAAAAGCCCCTGGAGGAGGGCATGGCAGCCCACTCCAGTACTCTTGCCTGGAGAATACTGGAGGCTGAATCCCATGGACAGAGGAGACTAGTGGGCTCTGGGCCACAGGGTTGTAAAGAGTCCGGACATGACTGAAGGGATTTAGCATGCATGCACGCAGCCCACAGGAAGCTAGTTTTCCTGAAAATGCTGTATCTGATCAGAAACTCTGAAGTTATTGATATCTGCCCCTTTCCTTCCCGATGGACTTATTATATGCATGTAACAGACACGTCAGTATCCTGCATCGAAGTAAAGTGTTTAGTTGCTTCAGTTATGTCTGACTCTTTGCGACCCCATGGACCGTAGCCTGCCAGGCCTCTCAGTCCATGGGATTTCCAAGGCTGAATGCTAGAATGGATTGCCATTTCCTTCTCCAGGAGATCTTTCCAAGCCCAGGATCTTCCCAACCCAGGGATCAAACCTGTGTCTCCCACATTGCGGAAACACTCTTTACCACTGAGCCGTCATCACTCCTCCCTAATTTTCCGAAAAGTACTTCTTACCAAAGAGAAACAAACTGTAAGTTCACAAAGTGAAGTCGCTCAGTCATGTCTTTGCGTCCCCATGGACTGTAGCCTACCAGGCTCCTCAGTCCATGCAATTTTCAAGGCAAGAATACTGGAGTGGCTGCCATTTCCTTCTCCAGGGGATCTTCTGGACCCAGGGATCGAACCCGGGTCTCCCGCATTACAGGCAAACGCTTTACCATCTGAGCCATCAACATGAGAGGAAAGTTCACAAGCTTATGTTAAAACTAAGCTAGGCTTATTATTAATTTTATTGGAGTATAGTTGCTTTACAATGCTGTGTTAGTTTCTGCTGTACAGCAATGTTAACATATATCCCCTCTTTTGGGGGTTTCCTTCCCGTTTGGGTCACTATAGAGCAGTGGGTAGAGTTCCCTGTATACAGTAGGTTCTCTAGTTAATATCTATTTTACACCTAGTATCAATAATATATATATGTCAGTCCCAATCTCATAGTTCATTCCACCCCTGCCCTTTCCCCCTTGGTACCCATATGTTTGATCTCTATGTCTGTACCTCTGTATCTGCTCTGTAAATAAGATTTAAAACACAAAGGCATTTAGACTTTGTGTCTAGAATTTTTAATAAACCAGACCCAAGACTTGACAAGTATACAGAGCCCAAAAGATTATTTTCCCCTGCAACTGATTTCCGTACCACAAAGGAAAGAACCAGACTCACTCTTGGGTCTCTCCATTTTTCTCAAAGAATCTGAGACGGGCTGTCATTAGAAGTATAAGTGGTTTAAGCACTTGGCCCCATCATTCCAATCACTGAAATCTGCAGGACCTGGTCCAGCAAATAAGTATCTGGCAAAGCTGGAGAGCCAGAAGGAGCCCAGTGGGCACCAGTAATTTCCATGCAGAGAGTCTGTGGATGGAGTCATTAGAGGCAACTCAGAGAAAGGTTTAGGCAAGATTATACGTGAGGATTTTTGCAAAGCCCAATCTCAGCATATCAGGTAGCAGAGTCAGAAAAGCTCCAGTGGATGTTCTCAATGTTCTCAATTTAACCAAGTAATTGAATTTCTCATCCCTTTTCGTTCCTTCCATCCACCCTCTAGCCCAGCAGGTGCTGACAGCTCACAATACCCACCCCTGGCCCAGTGATGTCTGCACGCTTCTACCCTCCAGGTGAGCTGGGAGGGCGACAAAGAGCCAACTGGATGTAGTCCCTACTCTGTTGAGGTTGGTATATGTATTATTTTAACAGAATAATTTACATAGTAAAATGACAAAATATAAAGATGAAAAATAATTCAGACATATAATGAACTCCTTATGAAATCACAAAGTCCTTATGAAACTAGGCTGGATAACTTGAAAAATGTCAACAGAACTAAGTTGCTAGAAACTGCTATTGAATTAGATGTGCTCATGATAGCTATAAAATATTAGAAACCATTTCGAAAAATCTAGAAAGATTCTGTAATTAGTTTGCTCTGTTCTTTAAAGAAACCAAAACAGATTACATTATAGATATGCTTTCTACAGAAGAGAAGAAGCAGGCTTCTGCCAACAAACACAGGTTTGGTGAAAGGGCCTTGGAACTACATCCGAAGATTGGGATTTTAAGTTAAAATGGAATACGTGTTTAAGGTTATGATTCCTAGCTTTAGCCACTTGTTCATCTAGGGCTTTTTTTAAAATATTTTAAATTGAAGGTTTCCTTTTTTTTTAAATTGAAGTACTGCTGATTTACAATGTTGTGTTAAGTTTTAGGTGCACAGCAAACTGATTCAGTTATACACATACTATATATGTGTGTATATATTCTTTGTCCAATTCTTTTCCTTGTAGATTATTATAAAATACTGAGTATAGTTCCCTGTGCTATACAGTAGGTACCTGTTGATTATTTTTGTATATTAATGTGTACACGATAATACCAAACCCCTAATTTATCCCTCCATCCTTTGCCCTTTGGTAATCGTAAATCTGTTTTCTAAATCTGTGAGCCGATTTCTGTTTTGCAAAATAAGTTCATCTGCACCACTTTTTTTAGATTCCACATGTAAACAATGCCATGTGATGGTCTCTTCCTCTGTCTGGCTTATTTATTTAGTCTGGTCATCTCTGGGTCCAGCCACGGCACTACTTCACTCCTTTTGATGGCTGAGCAGTGTTCCATCGTATATGTGCATCACATCTTTATCCATCCTCCATCGATGGACATTTAGGCTGCGTCCTTGTCTTGGCTAAATAGTGCTGCAGTGAACACTGGGGTGCGTGTATCTTTTCACGCTCTAGCTTTCTCCAGATGCAGGCCCAGGAGCGGGCTTAGTGGATCTATGGTAACTATTTTTAGTCTTTTACAACCTCCATACTGTTCTCCATGTTTAGCCAACTGCTGTTCATTCAGAGACAGCACCTCCAAGCCATCAGCTGAGAGAGCTTCTCCTGGAGGGTCAGCCTTGGGGTTAAACCCTGCTCTCCAGTGAGTGAGCAAGACCCCACTACACCATCACTGGCTCAGCCAAGAGCTGCCGGCTCATCACAGGGAAAGCAGAACAGGCTCGGGTGTCGGTACCTGGGCAGGTTGGCTACACACTGATACTCAGGGGACAGGGAGGAGGACAGCCTGGCCCTCATGGGAAATATGGATGCAAAGTTGTTGGGTGTTACAGACACACAGCAGGTCCTTCTAGGACTCAAACTGCTTCTGGGCTAATGTCTCCCTGTTACAACAGACTCCAGGGCACACGAAGGGGAGAGTTCAACTCTGACCACTCCCTGCGTGACGGTACTCGAGAGATTTTCCTCCTCATTCCTCACTGTCTCCAGAGACCCCACTACCTGCTGAAGAGTTCAAAGCAGTCATTTTTAACAAGAGAGTTTTGTCTTGTATTAAAATCTAATTGGCTTCCTGCTGTTTTAACACTTATAACTTGAATAGATCAAGTGACTTAATTACATCAAAATGAGTAACAGGAGAGAAAAGACATGAACGAACTGGGACAAACACATGACCTTCATGGAACCTGGCTGAGAAAATCCTCTATGATCAGATACTAGCATTTCCTAGTATTCTTCACGCTCTGAGAGACACAGCAGCAGCGGGCACCAAGAGAGAGACGCGGGATGCAGAAATGACATGTGCCAGACCCAAGTGCGTCCTGCCTTCCATCCTCCCAGCCCACGTTTTCATTCCTACAGTTTCTGAGGCATCCAGCAGTGCCCAGATGCTAGTACCAGCCTTGGCTGAGCTATTTAAGACCTCCTACTCAAGACTTCCTTGGTAGTAAAATGGTTAACGCTGTGCTCCCAATGCAGGGGGCCCAGGTTCGATCCCCAGTTAGGGATCTAGATCCCACATGCTGCAACTAAGAGCTCACAGGCCAAAACAAAGACTCAGTGCAAACAAATTACTTAATTAAAATTTTAAAACTCCTCCTTTCTGACCTGGGGCTGCTCTATGGGAGCCAATTCAAAAAGTCAATGGGAATCAACTTTCAAGAGGTACAAGGCAGGTTTCAAGAGCAAACAGAACTGCAGGAGAGGGACTTCCCTGGCACTCCAGTGGGTAAGACTCCGCACTTCCACTGCAGGGGATGCAGGTTCGATCCCTGGTCAGGGAACTAAGATCCCACATGCCATGCAGTGCAGCTAAAAAAAGTGGAAACTTTCTGGTGGTCCAGTGGTTAAGAATCTACCTGCCAATGCAGGGGACACAGGTTCGATCCTTGGTACAGGAGGGTCCCACATGCCAGGGGGCAATGAGGCCCATCTCCACAATTACTGAAGCCCTCAGCCTGTGCTCTACCAGAGAAGCCCCCAGTGAGAAGCCCACACACCACAACCAGAGGAGGCCCTGCTCACTACACCTAGAGAAAGCCCATCGCAGCAAAAATGAATAAATGCTTTTTCTCAAGTGCAAGAGAAAATCCTTGATCACTGGGTTTGGGGAGCCGGTGGATAAATGATCCCATCTTCTACACCTGGGGTGGAGAATTCTGAAGCACATTCCTACACTGGTGAACGGTGATTCTGGTTTCATTGCCCTCAGGGGTAACCAGCACAACCACCTGATTTTTGGCTGCCTCTGTCAATTTCCATATCTCCCTCTTGCTGGTTTCCCTAACTCCACAATCCTGCACCCAAACCCTCATCTTTCAGGCTCTGCCCTGTGGGAGAACCTACCAAAAACTAACTCCAGAAGATACTAAAGGCCACGGAAGCCTAGTGTACTGTAGCTCATGGGGGCGCAGAACAACAAGAACCAAAAACAATACCTATGCATTGTTACATGGGAAAGGGGGATGCTGGCTTTAATCTGTCATCAAATCTGGTATTTACTGGCCCTCTTCTCTTTCCCATCCAGATTTACTCTCCTAGGTTGGCATCAGCATGACATCACGTTTCATTTCCTCCTTCCATCTTTAAAGAACTATATTGAGGAATACAGAGTTAAACTTCCAGACAAGGGCCCAATCCAGAGACTGTCAATAGAATATAACTGATTAAAAAGTTCATGGTAGGATACTTCCAGGACACAGGGAGCCTCACATTTAATGGTCCCACAGCTGCCAATACCCCTGGACCCTCAGGTGTGAGCCAAACAAAACTTCCCCAAACCTCTCAGAACTTCCCCAGTAGTCCAGTGGCTAAGATTCCAGACTCCCAATGCAGGGGGCCTGGGTTTGATCCCTGGTCAGGGAACTAGATCCCTCATGCTGTTACTAAGACCCAGTGCAGTCAAATAAATTATATATATATATATATAATAAATATATATATATATATATATATTTAAAAGGCACACCTTCTCTGAAGCAAAGACAGGACTGTGGGACCTGGGGCTGTGGAACTAAGATCTGCTGACAGGCAGAGCAGTAAAAGACTGTTTGATCCTGTGAGCAGTTGTTACAAGACCGATGAGACTCCGTCTTCTATTTTCCACCACACGTAGAAGATGCTGAACTAGGATTCCTGGAACAAAGTACCAATCACTCTCAACTGGGCAAAAGACTCTCCACCTTTGGGATGGTGACCAAAATCAATATGAAGCAGAGAAATGCTGTGCAGGCAGCAATATGTGTGGGTTCCCACAGAGAGCTCCCAGGATCTCAGTGGTCTTCCTCCATCTATGATTGTACTTTACAACCTAGGGCGTGAGGAGCAAGATGAAAGCCTCACCCAGAAGAACTGAACACAAGTTCTCACGCAAAGACATGTACACATCCACAATATTCACAGCAGTGCTATTCACAAGAGCCAAAAGGCAGGGACATCCCTGGTGGTCCAGTATTTAGGAATCTTCCTTCCAATGCAGGGGATGCAGGTTAGACCCTCAGTAGTGTAGCTAAGATCCCACAAGTCATGAGGTACACACCCCCAAAAAATGGTTACTTCATGTTATTGGAACTTCATCTTGGGTTTTACAAAATGAGAAAAAAATGATTGCTGCCTTAAGAATCAGACTACCCTGCACAGACTACTCTCACACGATCCGTGTCTGCCAGCCTCTCCCCATGTCCTCCTACTCACCTTGAAAGGGCTTCTTTGTTTCTTTTTAAATACGTTTTTATGGAACTTATTTTAAGGCTGATCTTACTTCCCCTTCATGCAGGCAGAACTGTAAACCCAGGAATAAAAACTGGAAGGCATTTACAAACCTCAGCTCAAGTTTTTGTAGTAAAATGAGGTCAACCAACACAAGAGTAAAAACTATTTGCACAAACTATCACAAACTGCTAACCGTGGGAGTTCTGCATTGGCAAAACTGTGCCATTCTTTCCTCTATTTTCCAGCTTTCTTATTTCCAATTATACTACTTTCCTAACTGAAAAACCTCAGTTAATTCTATTGCCCTGGAATTTCCTCTGATGCCGACTGTATTACACACAGCACAGAAATGCAGGAGGCGACGTGCAGATTTCAGCCCATGATGCTGCCAGGCACAAGTTCCAATTGGCACGCATGAAGAGACTCTCACACAAGTCCAGGTACCCCAGAGAGAGGGAAGGGTGGCCCAACCGATTCACGTCAGAGATCCCCTCACCTCCGCGGGCGCCCCAGGCAGGTTCTCTTGGTCCCAGCACTGCCCTACTGACAGTTTCCTGCTCACGTGATCATCCCTTCTGACCTGGAGAAGGATCCCGCGCCACTGAGCGGGTCAGGGCCTTGAGAAGATGTGATGGGTGCCTCGCAGAGGGCAACTCTGGGACAGCTGAACAGTGATACGGTAAGAAATGCCTTTAAAAAAAAAACCCTACTTGAAACAATTCCTCCGACGCTGGTGGCTAAATATAAACATCCTGCTCTCTCGACCTTCCTTGGAGGCAAATCGGAAGGCTTCTCCCCAGTCACTCTTCTCCTCTGCAGACTCTGAGGCCACCCAGCATTCTCGGCCTTACAAAGTTTCCCAGATGGTATACCCTCTCCAGATCCCTCTTGCATCTGCACACACAGCCTTTTTCTCACGGAGGTCTTCTAGTTATCCTCGACCAGGAGCTGTGGGTGAACCCTGAGGGCCAGTCTGCAATTGTTTGCATGTACTTTTCAGTCCCTGGGTCAGGAAGATCCCCTGGAGGAAGGCATGGCAACCCACTCCAGTATTCCTGCCTGGAGAATCCCCATGGACAAAGGAGCCTGACGGGCTACAGTCCGTGGGGTCGCAAAGAGTTGGACGTGACTGAAGTGACTTAGCACGCAGATAGCTTTCTCTGCAAAGGACACTTTCTATATGTGTCTTCAACTGTTGCCTTCACTCAGAGGAATTACAAATACCCAATGCCCTCTAACGAACTCCAGATTTCCACTCATCTATAAGATGCCTTCACTTGAATTTATTTACAAATCAGAAATGAGTCACAGAGACAGAAAACAAACTTAGGGTTTCCAAGGGAGAAAGGGGGGATTAGTTGGGAGACTAAAATTGACATATACACAGTGCTACATATAAAATAGGTAACTGATAAAGACCTGCTGTATAGCACAGGAAACTCTACTCAATAGTCTGTAATGACCTATATGGGAAAAGAACTTAAAAAAACAGTGGATATATGTATAACTGAGCCACTTTGCTATGCAGCGGAAAAGTGTACAGCACTTTTGCATATAAATGCATATACAATGTGCATTACATTGTATAAGTGTACATTACATAATGTACATCATAAATCAACTATAGAACCAGTCCATTCTGAAGGAGATCAGTCCTGGGTGTTCTTTGGAAGGAATGATGCTAAAGCTGAAACTCCAATACTTTGGCCACCTCATGTGAAGAGCTGACTCACTGGAAAAAGACTCTGATGCTGGGAGGGATTGGGGGCAGGAGGAGAAGGGGATGACAGAGGATGAGAGGGCTAGATGGCATCACCAACTCCATGGATGTGAGCTTGAGTGAACTCTGGTGGTGATGGACAGGGAGGCCTGGTGTGCTGTGATTCATGGGGTTGTAAAGTCGGACACGGATGAGCGACTGAACTGAACTGATACTCCAATAAAAATTAATTCCCAAAAACGCCTTCACATAAAGGACCCTTCTCTCTGCCCTGTTTCCCCCTTTCTTACATCATCACCCATCCATTTCTTACGTCATCCATCACAGACTGGCTTCTCCTGGCCCAGCCGCCATTCACAGGTCATCCTAAATCCTCCCCACTCTACTTCTCACTATTCGTGTCTACTTTTCCCTGTTCAGAGCTCTCCACTCCTGTCCCATTCTCGGCCACCACCCCAGTCCACATCTGTGCTCACCCAAGGAAGTCCTCCAACCAGGTGGTCGAACTGGGCCTCCTCCACACGAAGCATGCACATTGGGAGATACAAAACTGAGCCCAGTCAGGAAACTGGAGATTTCTCATAGGGAATTTAACTGGGAAAACTGGTTAAATAGAGAATGGAAGAACAGAAAGAACCACCAGAGAAAGGTGAGGCATCCTGGAGGTTTGTGCAACCTCTAGGTTGCCTTTAGGGTTGAAGGCTGGGAGCAACATTCAGAAGGGGGTGGACGCCATAGGCAGGCACTGAGCGGGACCACGGCCACCTCTGGAGGCAGGACAGGGACAGCCACGCCCCCTCCTTGCCCAGACACTGAGCGGGGCCACGCCCACCTCTGGAGGCAGGACAGGGACAGCCACGCCCCCTCCTTGCCCAGACACTGAGCGGGGCCACGCCCACCTCTGGAGGCAGGACAGGGACAGCCACGCCCCCTCCTTGCCCAGACACTGAGCGGGGCCACGCCCACCTCTGGAGGCAGGGCAGGGACAGCCACGCCCACCCTCCTTCCCCAGAGCCCTGGCCCACCCAGCTTCTACCCCACAGGCTGAACTGGCTGGAACCCAGAGCAAGGCATCCCATAAAGGCCTTCCTGACAAAAGGCTGAACAGGCAAATTTGTGCCCTATGAGGTTATTCACAATCATTTCACATGCCAGGACACCTGCCATAAATGGCTGGTGTTTGCCTGTTAGGTCCTGAGGGTGGGGTGGTTAGAGAGACTGGCGTAAGTCTCTGCCATCTCTTCTCCAGGTCTCTAGCCCTCCACCTCACCTCTTGCTGGACCACCCACCCTTTCTCAGGGACACGTCGTTTCCTCTTATGCTGTCACTATTTGTTCTCCCTGCAAGAAACGCCCATTCCCCCAAGCCCTTGTGCAAGTGATGGCTATATGGCAGGTACAAGGTCACAGTGAAAAACAGGGTACAACTCTCCTTCCAAAGGTGACGACCCCAACTTCCATTAGGCTGGTTCTAACTCCACACAGGGACTTTTTTCCCTCAGTTCTTTAAAAAAAACAAACAAAAAAACCAACTCATGCTCTACCACCCTCAACTCACCTACTGTGCTTAAAACAAAAAGAAGCTTACATTTTGAAGAACAACTAGGTCCCCTGCCAGAGCCCATTCTCTTAATGGTGCTTTTGCCCCAGAATCAGTGGGAGCAATGCCTGCCCCCCACATGCCCACTCCTCGCTGTCACCTCTCTGCCCATGTTGTAGGTTTAACAGAATAGTTGGGAGCATTTCTAGCCAAAAGCTAGGATGCCAGGCCATCTAAAAGCACAGCAAAATGGTCTGTAATACTACCCTCCCACACATCAAAATGGGGTTGGATAAAAGGTACAAACAACCTGGCACTCTTCTTTATTTAATCATGTTCTTGATCATGACATTTTCCTATCATTTACGAAAAGCTGCAGGTAACAAAACTGATATGGGCCTGAAATTTAGGATCCTTTTAATAGCAAGAAGTTCGGAGCTGAGTGGACCCAGAGTCCATTTGGTGATTCTTTCCACCCCTCTGCTCAGCCACCCTATGTGTAGTGGCTTCGGCCCAAAGCACAGTCCCTCATGGTGACACACTGGCTGCCACTGCTCCAGGTTCCAAGTCATCACGTGTGAACATCCAGAGTAGGAAGGAAGGGAGATGAGACTAAGGGACTTCCTCCTTCTGCAGCTTTCTTTTGTCAACCAAAATCAAAAAAATCCCCCTTCTGCCCACAGCAGCCTCCTCCTCACACCCCACTGCTCAAAATGGGTCTTGTGACCATCTCCAGCTACAGGAGGGGCTGGTGGGTGAGTATTGGCCATGAGGGGCTCAGACCAAGCACAATTCATTGCCGGGCCTGAGACCACTGGCTGTGGAGCAAATCAGGGTTCCAGTGGCAAGAAAAAAGAAGGAATGGCAGGCAGGCTGGCACTAAATGTCTATGATGCCAGGCAGTGATCATTCTCCCGAGACTTGTGTATCTAGGCTGCTTGAAAGAAAGAACACACTTTGAGTACACAATAAGATGCCAATACTCTCTTCATCGGCCTTTTGCAGCTATTCTCATTTACCTCAAAGGCATCTAGGAAGCTTCACTCAGGGGTGGCGCTAGTAGTAAAGAACCCAACTGCCAATGCAGGAGACTTAAGAGACACATGTTCAATCCCTGGGTCAGAACGATCCCCTGGAGAAGGAAATGGCAACCCACTCTAGTATTCTTTCCTAGAAAACTTCATGGACAGAGAAACCTGGCAAGTTCAAGTCCATGGGGTCACAAAGAGTCAGACATGACTGAATCGACTTAGCATCTAGGAAGCAGCCAGGGCTAAATGAGAGATAAATCTTATTTCTTCATTGTAACAGATTTGGTATGACATACACATAAGACTCAACAAGTGTTTCAGAAATGAAGACAAGGAAAAACAAATACGTTATCTTGTCTTCCAAAACACGTAAGAACAAATTCAGTGGAAATGTTAAACTTCCGGTTCATTTTCACCATCTCAAAAAAAGTAAAAAGAGCTCATAAGCCTGTCTGGCTCCATCTTTCTCAGAGATGAAATGAGCATTTTAGGCATGTCTGTGACACTCACCACGTCTGCTCCCTAAACTTAGACCTTTCCGACTCCACCATCTCCTGATCCTGAATCCTTCTGTCCTTCCAGGGCACAGAACTTCCATTCATGCTGTGTCTTTTATCTGCCACCCTCTTCCCAAGCCCCACTCCAGCCCTTCTCTCTGCAGTAAATATCAACTCACTCATGCTGGTTGAATCAGATCCCCCTAAAACTTCTCTCACCTTCCGGATAGATCAGAGGTGCCCTTCCTTTGGGACTGCACAGCACTGGACTTTGTTCTAGATTATAACTTATTGTTTAGCCATCAAAGTCCACACTAAACAGTCTCAGTGCAGCAGCTACATGGAATCTGTTCTCATAACCCTGTTGCCGGGGGAAGTACTCAGCATGACATACTAGTAGTTCCAAGAAGGGCTGCTTGCCTTTTTTTTTAATATAATGGGCATTTACCCCTCACAGGAAGTCCTTAAAATCTCTGTGGCCAGCTTCTGTTTGCTTCTTCCTCCTCTCCTTTTTCTACCATCTTTCATTGCTCTTCTATGGCTCAGTTAGTTAACACGGTATGTTAAACTATAAACATGGAGGACTTCCCTGGTGGTCCAGGGGCTAAGACTCCACACTCCCAGTGCAGAGGGCCCGGGTTCGATCCCTGGTCAGGGAACTAGATCCCACAAGCTGACCAACTAAGAGTTCACATGCCCCAATTAAGACCTGGCGCAGCCAAATATATACATAAAAAAAAAAAAACTATAAACATGTCCACGATCCTTGGCACTTCCATGGCAGGGGGAGAGGGGTGGTGTCTAGCTCCCTTTTCCCCAAATCTGCTTGGCTTTAGGATGTGTTCTGACCTAGGAACACAATGGAGGTGACACTATGTCCGTTCCACTCCAAGGCTTCACGAGGCCTTTCAGCTTCCGCTCTTGCTCCTTTGGGAACCCTGGCCAGCCACCTGTGACCAGAACCAGGGTGGCCTGCCAGGGGCTGAGAAGCACTCTCTGACTCCCACCCTAACTGCCAGCCAACAGCCAGGAATGTGAGTCAGGCCATCCACGAACACCAGGCCCAACCCAGCTGCCATCCGACTACAGACACGTAAAGCCAACCACACGAGAGCCACGGAGCTCAGCTCAGGCAAGACGAGGGGCTCAGCGTGGCTGTGAGCTGAGTGAAACGGTGGTGGTCTCAAGGCAGTCTGTTTTAGGTCACCTGTTGTTTGTTACACAGCAGCAGATAACTATGAGATCTCAGGATGAATTGGTAACATGAAAGCTGGATAGGATCTGAGAATACCTTCCAGTCCAAATCTCTAAAAGGAAAAACGAAGGAGACAGTAAAAAAAAAAAAAAATCATAAGACTATTCCAATAAAAATTAAATTTAAAAATAAAAAAGGAAAACTGAGGCCCAGAGAAGCTGGACCACAAACTTCAGACACACAGGGGCAAGGAAGACTGGGAGATCCCCTTGTTCTAGGACTCACAAGCCTTATCACTTCATAACACACATAAAGCAGGCCTTTCTCTACATTCAAGGGTCTATTATGTACCCAGAAAATGCTCACCAGGAGGTTATGAAGAAAATCACGACACACGCATTCCATTCCATGCAGCTGATTTTTTTTTTAAAGACAGATTCATATACTGGCATGGAAAGATTTCAGGACTATCGTGTGACAAATAGAAAAGCAACTCTATAAAATCAAAACAGTTCATAAAAGAGGGCCTCGTTTCCCTGTCTTGTCGAAAGCAGTGCCTAATATGTTGACTTTTATTCAGGATGGGAACTGAACAGAAGGGCCGAGAGCAAGCAGAAAGTTTCCAACATGTAAAAAAGCAAATCCGAACTCCACTTTCTGTCCACTCCCAACTGAAAGTGCAAAAGAAACATGCTTTCTTCCTTTCCAACAGAAATACAGAGGTCTGTAGCACACCCCCACCCCAAGTCACCCTCGTGGGCACCCTGAACACACAAAGCTGACAAACTATTCGTCATCATCATAATTACAATATGAAGAGCTGCTCTCATTCAGTGCTCATTTACTTTTCTTGCAGTATCTCTAAAACATGAGGCAGGCAGGCTCCACCTCTGTTACAGAGTAAGACACTATGGTATAAAAGAAAGCAAACAGCTCAAGGTCAAGGCCCAGGGTGGCACCACCAGAACACCCCCGTCTCCTGGCTCTCGGAGCTCAGCTGTGCCCACTCACGTGCTGTGTGCACATCATCCGTATTCTGAGATGAGCAGGGGCAACTCACATGATGACTTGTGTGGGCTTCAAAAGCCTGCAGATCTAAGCAGCCACCTGAGGTCAGTAGCTGAAGCAGAAGCAAGTCTTCACAAGACAGAAGACAAGGATTATTTTCTTCTTATTTCCAAGGTCAACCAACTCCAGGACTCTTTCATTTCAAAATTCAGATTCTAAAGAAACACCTCAAGTTCAGTTATTCTGGACTGTGCATCACACTAGCAGAAAGAATATTTAAGCTTCAAATGTGCAGAGAGAATTCCCTGGCAGTCCAGTGGTTAAGACGCTGCAGTTCCACCGAAAGGGGCAGGGGTTCAACTCCTGATCGGGAAACTAAAATCCTGCATGAATATTAAAAAAAATTTTAATGTGCAGAACTCCTGGGGCCCTGAGAGCCTAGACCATGTTTTCCAAGGCAGACATGAAGGGGAGTTGATGAGTAAATGTGCCCTTCAAATCCCCGCCCCAGTTCTCAGACCCCATTTACCTTCGATGAGCAGAGGTGAGGGGTGGGCAGGAACCTCCCTCCACCCCCACCCACAGTGGGATGAGGCAGGAGGACGTGCTGCCGGGGGTCCTGACAGTGGCCGAGTGCAGCAGCCCTCGGGGAGGTCCAGAGCTCCCGGCCAGAGCCCAGCCCAGATCACACACGGCTGCCAAACTTCATCCTCCAGCGAACAATCTCTCCGCTTCTTCTCCACCCACCAGTGCGGCACTGCACGTGGGGGAGACTCCACTTCAGAAACACATGCCAGGGTCCCACCAGCTCTTCTCGGGTTTTTTGAGCAGAATCCTGGCTAGGGCCCAAGGCTGCAGAGTGTGGGGTCCCCTTCCCTCCATGGCTGGGCCTGGGGAACCCCCCCAACCTGAGATGGCTTGGCGGAGCGGGACTGCCAGAGCACCGTGCTCCACTATCGAGCTCCTTAGTTCCTCACTGTGTCCCTCGTGGAGGGGGCGGCCCAGGGGTCTCGAGACGTGATGGATGGGCTGTCTCCCGCCTGGCAAGAGAACAAGGGCTCTCCCAAGAGCAGAGGCTCAAGTGCACCGCAGCCCCACTGGCCTGGCAGCTTTCCCGCAGCCTCAGGCCCAGAAGAGTCTCTCGGGGAAGAGGCAGCCGTGTGGGCGTGGCTTCAGGTCTCACCAAGGTTGCGGCCTAGCCCTGGGGCCACTGGACCTTCCTGAGCCTCGGCTTCCTCTTGGGTGAAGTCCTGGTGAGGTAGGGTGACACCTACCTCCTAGGGCTGTTGGGAGAATTATACGAGGCAGCAGTTCTCAACTAGGGGGATTTCCTCCCCCAAGCCCCCTCCCCAGCAAGCAGCAGCTGCAGTCTGGAGAGTGTTGTGGGTGTCAGCTGTGTTGGAGGTGTTACTAGCATCTAGTGGGTGGAGGCCTGGGATACCAGAGTGTCGAACAGCACTCAGGATGCTCCTCGCGGCAGAGCACGAAGCAGCCGAAGACGTGGCACGCAGATGCCGAGGAACCTGGTTGCAAGCTATTGAGTGGAAGGACACCACTTATCACTATGATCATAAGAACATGTTCTTTTTTGGCATCTAAACAAACTATTTCCATGGAACAAAAATAGTTTCCTGTTGTCGTTCTTGCTATTTTTTAACTGTAATACACGAGGCGGATCTAAGAACCTGGAGCTACCCTATAAGCTGTAAAGGAGAGCGTGCCAGGGAAAGTGTACTGCACACAGTAGGAGCTCAATAAATGCCTGCCATCCAGGGCACAGAGGAAACAGATTTTGAATTCAAAGAGGTCTGTGGGTCCGCCAAGCAGCAAGGGGACAAAAAGAAGATGCCATTAAGAGAAGCTGCCGAGGGATCTCCCTGGTGGTTTAGTGGTTGAGGATCCACTTTGCAATGCAGGGGACGAGGGTTCGATGCCTGGCCAGGGAACTAAGATCCCACATGCCGAGGGGCAACTAAGCCCATGCGCTGCAAGTATTGAAGCTTTGCACACCATACCAGAGAGACCATGCGCCCCAATGAAATATCCTGCACAACACGATGAAGATCCCAAGTGCTGCGACTAAGACCCGACATAGCCAAATAAATAAATATTCTTTAAAGAATGAGAGAGTGAAGCTGCCAAGTAGATGAATGAAAAAGATACATCTTAAATGCAGGTTTCAGCATCAGCAAACTTTTCCAATTGCCAACCTGGCCAAAGGGGGTTCAGAGGGAAGAAAGATCCTGAAAGTGAATGCCAACCTACTAATAGACCTCAGGGGTCACCGGAAATGTTCCTGTGTCCTAACTCCAAAGGGCTAGCCTCATAACCTCTCCAGCTGGGTGCCAAAGAGTCTGTGGGGGGGCTCTGAAAGCAGCTAAGAGTAGATGATGCTGGGGCTAAAGTTTGTGGTAGAGAACTAGGATCATCAAATCTGTACCAAGGGCCAGAGAAGCTGGGGGTGTAGCTGGCTGGCAGAACCAAGAAAACTACAAAGTGGGGTTACACAGTCACCCTGAGGACCCACGCCCAGTGGGTGGGTGGGTTAGATGGGTGCTCCACCCAGAACCGACTCCACTGATACTAAGGCCAAACTGTTCCATTCACTTTCCAAATATTTTCATAACACATGAAAGATCTGTTACTTACAAAACCCTCTTTCCTCCTTGGCCTAAGATCACCCTCCTTAGTAACACTAACACTTCCCTTTTGGGCGAGGCAGGCAGCTTAATTTTAAAATTATGCTCAAGAAGGTACGCAAAATTGTTGCACTTTATTAAGACAATAAAAACTCCCAAACTTTATCGTTTTAATAAAAGCTGTTCTTAAACTGTTTTATTTACCTAATTTGATGGTGTGTTTCAGAGGGTGATGCTTTTACACTTAGTTTTAAGTACATGAAGGGTAATTATCTGTGAAAACTTCTAAAAGAAAAATGGCACTGCACTTAATAGAACATGAAAGTAAAATTGCCCAACAACAGGAAACGAAGACGGAGCCAAGAAGAGTAAATCCTCCGGTGGGCTTGTCCACCTTTACTTCTGGGAGTTTATCAAGCTCAAGCCCACCATATTGGATGTTTCCCCATATAGACTTGCTACTGAAAAACACAGAACCTCAGGATGCTCTGCTTTTCAACCTGGGGCCCTTTCTACCTGAGGTTCTCAAAGGAAGATGAAATTCACCTCGCTTCTTACCCAACAATTTGGAGAAAGAAAGAAAACATGTTTAAATATTAAATTAAGCTAGTATATTTACACAGTAAGATGAACGAGTTGAATTTTTATCTAATACATGGGATTTCTAAAAATGTTATCAGCTAATCAGCATGAACTCCCTTCCACCTGCAGTGGAGAAGCTCTGTTTGCAGAACCCTGAACCCATCTGGGGGCCCCTACTCCTCCACCAACTGCCCCAAGGTTTCGGCCAAGAAGAGGGCAGGCATCCTCACCCCTCA
The DNA here is from genome assembly GCA_006408675.1 of Madoqua kirkii. Lineage (NCBI taxonomy): Eukaryota > Metazoa > Chordata > Mammalia > Artiodactyla > Bovidae > Madoqua > Madoqua kirkii. Next base: position 20,324 of record SJYC01030733.1, read on the forward strand.
TCACTGATAAATTCAAACACAGGGGTGGGGGAAAGGAACTCTTCCCCCAAACAGCATTAAACTTTAAACACCTCAAACCACAGCAAGTATAATCAATTCAAAGAAACAAAAATAGAAGCCTCATGTAATTGGCAGGAATCTGGAATTATCGAATATCTTCAAGAACATTTGGTTTTCAAGACTTTCAAGGGCAGACTATAAAGAGAGCCAGGTGAACCACCGGCTGCCTGGGAGAGTTCTGTCTGCAGATAGAGAGCCAACGTGACCGTGGCCTGAGGGCCACAGCACTTAACCACACAGCCTCAGCAACACCCTTTAAAAAGGAAACGCTCATGAACCTAAAGTTTAACCATCTGAGTAGCTTACACTTACATATATCAACTAACAACATGAAAATCTCAAATAGTATCAAAATCTCTACTTTCATTCAACTCTAAATCTCCAGTGTTCCCTCTTCTCTCCCAGAGGCAACCACGGCTACAAGGCCCTAGCGTGTCCTTCCAAAGACCGTATGTTGTGTATTTCCACTTGCTCTGGCTTTTTTTTTTGGAGGGGGGTGGGGTTCTTTAATAATTCTGTCTGTCTTTGGCTGCACCGGGTCCTTGCTGCCGCACACAGGCGTTCCCTGGGTGCACAGAGCGGGGGCTCCTCTGCTGCGGCGTGTGGGCTGCTCCTGCAGCGGCTTCTGCTGTTGCAGAGCCAGGCTCTGGGCTGCTTGGGCTCCAGTAGCTGCGGAGCACGGGTTTACCCCTCAGCATGTGGGATCTCTCTGGACCAGCAATCGAACCTGTGTCCCCTGCACTGACAGGTGGATTTTTGTTTACAAGCCACCACGGAAGTCCTTGGTATTTGACTGGTTGACTGGTTCCACAATGGTACACCTTCCTCCAAAGTGTTTTTCAACTTCCCATCCATTTCAATGTTGGTTATTAAAATAGGTAAAAAATTTCTCTTCTGGGACTTCCATGGTGAGCCAGTGGTTAGGACTCAGCACTTTTGCTGCCATGAGCCCAAGATCAAACCCTGGTCAGGGAACTAAGATTTCACACACTGTGTGGCACAGCCAAGAAAAAAAGTTTTTAAATTTAAAAAAGAGAGATTAAGTTACTCTAAACAACAAGACTGGTTAGTTGCTGCGAGTGGTCCAGCACAGCCAAACACCAGGTCCTTTGACCTCGATCCCTACCACTATATCGCTGTCCCATTTGTTTTCAAAAATGTTACTTATGTCAAAAAAGACGAGAAAAGTGAAGAAACAAGTGACAGAACAGGAGAAAATATCTGCAAATTATGTATTTGATGTGTCTAAGTAGACAGAATATATCAAGAACCCTCACAACTCAACAGCTAAGTAATGACGTAGACAATTTTCCAAAGAAGATATAGGAATGTATGTGATAAGCAAGTGATAAGATGCCCAATATCATCAGCCATTCAGTTCAGTCACTCAGCCATGTCCAACTCTGTGACCCCATGAATCGCATTCAACTAACAACATGAAAATCTCAAATAGTATCAAAATCTCTACTTTCATTCAACTCTAAATCTCCGGTGTTCCCTCTTCTCTCCCAGAGGCAACCACGGCTACAAGGCCCTAGCGTGTCCTTCCAAAGACCGTATGTTGTGTATTTCCACTTGCTCTGGCTTTTTTTTTTGGAGGGGGGTGGGGTTCTTTAATAATTCTGTCTGTCTTTGGCTGCACCGGGTCCTTGCTGCCGCACACAGGCGTTCCCTGGGTGCACAGAGCGGGGGCTCCTCTGCTGCGGCGTGTGGGCTGCTCCTGCAGCGGCTTCTGCTGTTGCAGAGCCAGGCTCTGGGCTGCTTGGGCTCCAGTAGCTGCGGAGCACGGGTTTACCCCTCAGCATGTGGGATCTCTCTGGACCAGCAATCGAACCTGTGTCCCCTGCACTGACAGGTGGATTTTTGTTTACAAGCCACCACGGAAGTCCTTGGTATTTGACTGGTTGACTGGTTCCACAATGGTACACCTTCCTCCAAAGTGTTTTTCAACTTCCCATCCATTTCAATGTTGGTTATTAAAATAGGTAAAAAATTTCTCTTCTGGGACTTCCATGGTGAGCCAGTGGTTAGGACTCAGCACTTTTGCTGCCATGAGCCCAAGATCAAACCCTGGTCAGGGAACTAAGATTTCACACACTGTGTGGCACAGCCAAGAAAAAAAGTTTTTAAATTTAAAAAAGAGAGATTAAGTTACTCTAAACAACAAGACTGGTTAGTTGCTGCGAGTGGTCCAGGCACAGCCAAACACCAGGTCCTTTGACCTCGATCCCTACCACTATATCGCTGTCCCATTTGTTTTCAAAAATGTTACTTATGTCAAAAAAGACGAGAAAAGTGAAGAAACAAGTGACAGAACAGGAGAAAATATCTGCAAATTATGTATTTGATGTGTCTAAGTAGACAGAATATATCAAGAACCCTCACAACTCAACAGCTAAGTAATGACGTAGACAATTTTCCAAAGAAGATATAGGAATGTATGTGATAAGCAAGTGATAAGATGCCCAATATCATCAGCCATTCAGTTCAGTCACTCAGCCATGTCCAACTCTGTGACCCCATGAATCGCAGCACTCCAGGCCTCCCTGTCCATCAGCAACTTCCGGGGTTCACCCAAACTCATGTCCATGGAGTTGGTGATGCCATCCAGCCATCTCATCCTCTGTAGTCCCCTTCTTCTCCTGCCCTCAATCCCTCCCAGCATCAGGGTCTTTGCCATTGGGTCAACTCTCTGCATCAGGTGGCCAAAGTATGGAGTTTCAGCTTCAACATCAGTCCTTCCAAAGAAATCCCAGGACTGATCTCCTTCAGAATGGACTGGTTGGATCTCCTTGCAGTCCAAGGGACTCTCAAGAGTCTTCTCCAACACCACAGTTTAAACGCATCAATTCTTCAGTACTCAGCTTTCTTCACAGTCCAACTCTCACATCCATACATGACCACTGGAAAAATCATAGCCTTGACTAGACAGACCTTTGTTGGCAAAGTAATGACATCAGTCATTAGGGAAATACAAATCAAAACCACAATGACATACAACTTCATTCCCGCCAGAATGGCTATAGTCAAAAACTGACAAAATCAAGAGTTGACAAGAGGTGTGAAATTGGAGCCCTCATTCACGGGGCACATAAACTGGGCCAGCTGCTTTGGAAAACAGGATGACAGCTCCTCCAAGAATTAAACAGAGCTAGCATGCAACTCAGCAATTCCACGTAGGCATATACCTGGAAAAAAATACAGCACACAAAAACTTGTGCACAAACGTTCACAGCAACACCAATTCATAACAACAAAAAGGTGAAAGTCAGCCAGATATCCATCAACTGATGACTAAAAATGTGGCATATCCAAACAGTGGGATACTATCCAGTCATAGGAAGGAAGGGGGATGTATGTATGCTTTCAGCTGATTCATGTTATTGTGCAGCAGATTCTAACACAACATTGTAAAGCAATTAAACGCCAATTTAAAATAAATAAAAATCTTTTTTGAAAAGAGAATGAAGTCCTGATTCATGCTACAACATGGAAGAAGCTTGGAAACATTATGCTAAGTGAAATCAGCCAAACACAAAAGGCCACATAGATAATGACCCTGTTTACTTGAAATGTCCAGAACAGGCAACTCTATCGAGACAATGGTTTGGGGTTAACAGGGCCTGGGAGAGGAGGTGGGTGGAGGAGGACGCTTGATTGCTCATGGGCACAGGGGGTTTTCCTTTGAGGGTGGGCTGATAGAGTGCTGCGGCTGCAGAGCTCCACAAATATACTAAATTTACACTTTTAAAGAGTAATTTCACAGTACGTGAATTATATCTCAAATCTTTTTTAAAAGATGGCAGTCCTTGCTAGCTATTCAGCATGGGCAGGCATATCGTCATCCTTTCTGTCCTAACCTATAAAATGTGGTAATAAATTAGTTGTACCTGCCTCGCAGGGTTACTGGGAGAAATACCAAAGATCACCCAAGAAAAGCTGCTCCCTTAGTATATGCCACATAGAAATACGCTGATAGACTTCATTTACTATTATTTCCTTTGCCCCAAAATGTGCTCCTTTTGATTGCTATTCTTTTATCTTAAAAAAAAAAAAAAAGCCATGATACCTTTTGTTACTCTTGAATGATTTTTGGCTACAGGAAGCTCAGAGCTCTTTCTACATTAAAAAAAAATTAAAAACTTCCACTACCATGTGTGAAATAGATAGCTAGTAGGAAGCTACTGAATAGCACAGGGAACTCAGCTTCAGCTCCATATTCAGATG
>SJYC01030734.1:0-77260 GCA_006408675.1 Madoqua kirkii
TTGGAAAACTCAGCAGCGGTCACAGGGCTGGACAAGGTCAGTTTTCATTCCAATCCCAAAGAAAGGCAATGCCAAAGAATGCTCAAACTACTGCACAATTGCACTCATCTCACATGCTAACAAAGCAATGCTCAAAATTCTCCAAGCCAGGCTTCAGTAATACAGGAACCGTGAACTTCCTGATGTTCAAGCTGGTTTTAGAAAAGACAGAGGAACCAGAGATCAAATTGCCAACATCCACTGGATCATGGAAAAAGCAAGAGAGTTCCAGAAAAATATCTATTTCTGCTTTATTGACTATGCCAAAGCCTTTGACTGTGTGGATCACAATAAACTGTGGAACATTCTGGAAGAGATGGGAATACCAGACCACCTGACCTTCCTCTTGAGAAATCTGTACGCAGGTCAGGAAGCAACAGTTAGAACTGGACATGGAACAACAGACTGGTTCCAAATAGGAAAAGGAGTACGTCAAGGTTGTATATTGTCACCCTGCTTATTCAACTTATATGCAGAGCACATCATGAGAAACGCTGGACTAGAAGAAACACAAGTTGGAATCAAGATTGCCGGGAGAAATATCAATAACCTCAGATATGCAGATGACACCACTCTTATGGCAGAAAGTGAAAAGGACCTAAAAAGCCTCTTGATGAAAGTGAAAGTAGAGAATGAAAAAGTTGGCGTTCAGAAAACGAAGATCGCGGCATCTGGTCCCATCACTTCATGGGAAATAGATGGGGAAACAGCGGAAAGAGTGTCAGACCTTATTTTTTGGGGGGGGTCCAAAATCACTGCAGATGGTGACTGCAGCCATAAAATTAGAAGATGCTTACTCCTTGGAAGAAAAGTTATGACCAACCTAGATAGCATATTCAAAAGCAGAGATATTACTTTGCCAACTAAGGTCCATCTAGTCAAGGCTATGGTTTTTCCTGTGGTCATGTATGGATGTGAGAGTTGGACTGTGAAGAAGGCTAAGTGCTGAAGAATTGATGCGTTTGAACTGTGGTGTTGGAGAAGACTCTTGAGAGTACCTTGGACTGCAAGGAGATCCAACCAGTCCATTCTGAAGGAGATCAGCCCTGGGATTTCTTTGGAAGGAATGATGCTAAAGCTGAAACTCCAGTACTTTGGCCACCTTATGCGAAGAGTTGACTCATTGGAAAAGACTGATGCTGGGAAGGATTGGGGGCAGGAGGTGAAGGGAACTGAGGATGAGATGGCTGGATGGCATCACTGACTCGATGGACATGAGTCTGAGTGAACTCCGGGAGTTGGTGATGGACAGGGAGGCCCGGCGTGCTGCGATTCATGGGGTCGCAAATAGTCAGACACGACTGAGCAACTGAACCGAACGTGAATATAATTTAGGGAACCCAAATCCAGCACCACTACCCTACTAACACTCCTGTTGCTCATACACATGCCAGGAGTGAGGAAGAGGGAGCAGAGCCGACATGATTATCAAGCGCTTCAAATTCACTAAGTGCTTTATCTCCATCATGACTTGTCGTGACTGTGGCAGATACGGAGGCGGCAGCCCTGATTTCCCCACAGTCCTGGATGTTAAGGACACAGCTGATGTGTGCGGGTGTGTGTGCGAAGAGAAGTGCGGCCATACAGGTGTGTCCTGGTACACACAGGAGCACTGGGAGAGCAGATCCACTCTGAGCAGGCAGGTCAGGAAGGCATCAAAGAACTCTGAACCTGGCCGACCACAGGGTTATTCACCCAGGAAGGAGAGGCAGAGGAGATCCTAGCGCAACAGGCATTGCAGAAGCAGGAAGGATGGGTGTGCCCGGGGTGAGGGCGGGGCCAGTGTCTGGAAGAGCGTGTGCCTGATGGTGGTGGCCAGAAGGCACTGGGCTCTGGGCTGCGTCTGGGGACAGGGCGTGGTAAAGGTCATGCGCCCCAGCGCGCAGCCCCACGGGCACCCTGCCCTTGCTCCTTTGCACCTCGCAAAAGCTCAGACTAGCTTTCCCCGTACACAGCCTCGAGGTAACCACTGAAAACGGCTTGCTATTTACCTGACCCAGAAAACTCCCACAAAACCACACAAATCAAGATCCATGCTCGTTTTAAGAACACTTGTGAAGCTGCCCAGCCGGTAAAGGATACGCATATTCAAAAAGCCACCAAGTATGTGAAGGATGTCCCTAAATTTACACAAGTGATGGGCCCCACTCTGTTGATCCAGTGAAAGAGCTGCTAGCTGTGCCCAAGCCCAACAGTGGGACTGGATGCAGGTGGCTGGCCCCACACGAGCGCTGAATTTTTACTGCACGTGTCAAAAATGCAGAGTAGGACTTCCCTGGTGGTCCAGGGGTTAAGACTCCACGTTTCCAGTGCAGGGTGTGTGCGTTCAATCCCTCGTCAGGGAACATGCAACATGCCACAGGGCTCAGTCAAAACAAAACAAAACATCGGAAAAAAACCCCACAGACAGTAATGCTGAACTTTGGGTCTAGCTGTAGATCCCCTGAACAACGAGCACATCCAGGTGAACAAAGCCCCCAAGACGGGCGCAGGACTTACAGAGCTCACAGTCGGACCAGCCCGTACATGAGCACTCCTGGTCACACTGAGATGGTCCTGACCCAAAGAGAGCAACCTGGCCCTAAACAAGGAGAGGAGCTCGTACAGAAGAAAAAGGATATTCCAGGAGAAACTGAAGAAACAAAAACTTATGGCCGGGAAATAAATTCTGCAAAAAGATAAAGGCAAATAAAAGCTTGAAGAAACACCTAACATTAGCTTTCCTGGTGAGCAGCTGCAGTGCGGAGAGTATGGAGAGGAGTCTGATCACTTGAGAACACCTGTTCCTGCCTTCAGACGAGAAAGGTCAGGGTCCCTGTTGCACAGACAAGCCATGGGAGAAGTGAGAGTGAGCAAGATGTTCAATGCCAAGGCTGCAGGGTAGATGAGAACTCCCGACCAGGAGGGTGCAGGAAAAGCCCTGAAGGAAGGACAGAGGGGTTGGGGAGTGCCGATCAACATTTTCAGATTTAAAAAGAACACAACACTGTCTACGGCACAAGAACAGATTATGCTGGACACTGGTAAGCTCCTCCTTGGAAACCATAAAGCCGTAACTGGAGCTCCATCAGCTCTGCCCTACAGAACCTTCTGTGACGATGGAAAACATTCCGTCCTTGTGCCGCATGGCACTGCAGCCATCGGCCAAGCGTGGTTCCTGAGCCCCTGCAAAGTGGCCGAGACTGAGAAACTGGGTTTCAGATTTAATTTCAAATAATTTCCACTTAAACAGCCTCACCTGGCCTGAGGCCTCCATACTGGACCGCACAGATTAGGACCTACCTCTTGTCTGAGCACGCACACACGCACGCTTGTCCTATTCTTTACAGCCACTGTTTTTAGACACGAGGAGCAGAAGGAGCTTGGGTTCCTTTCCGGCTTTTTAATCATTCTATTACTTTTGAGCTGTTCAAATGGCTCAGAGGGATCTCAAATCTGTTTATTCGTAAAAGAAAAGTATTTGATGTCATTTGTCATTTTACTCCAACTCTTAGCATTCTCTCAATGAGCCAGCAGCAGCGGCCCCTCTAGGTGAACAGAACCACGGGCTGTTTTGAGAAGACCAGCTCACATGTCTTCATGATTACCGTAAATATTCTGGTGTGTGTTTCTGTGCCGATGGTGGGAGAAGGTGGGGCCAGGACCGGATGACATCTTAAGTCCCTCACAAGCACGTGGTCTCAGAGTCTACAGATGCCACTGGTTTAGTTCAGGCAGCAGGTGCTTCCTGTAGTGGGGCCCCCAGCCAAGACAGCTAAGCACCTCCCCAAGCCCTCTGGCTCACACCCCAGGGCAGCAGACTGTCGGGAGAATTACAGTCATTCGTCAGCAGAAACCAGGTTTCCTGGGAGGACCCATTAAATAGCAGCTTCACATCTCCTCCTCATTCTTCCCCCAAGGCTGTGGAATTCACACACAGTCTGATCCAATTCCCCACCCATACCTCCCCAGAACAGATAAGCCTCTCCCAGAAATAGTCCACACAACCCCCACGCCTCCCCAGATAAAATCTCCAAACACCCCCCCCCCCCAAACTAGATTCCCTACCCCTGGCAACATGGCTGCCAGGGGTGAGGTCACCAGCCCAGCTACTCCTGTGCTTTTAGGATAGAAGGTACTCACAGAGCATGCTTTCCTGAGCCAGAGGGGACCTGCAGGTGACCAGTGTGAGCCAGTCTGCCATCCCATCACTCTTCAGCCTCCTTTCTCCTGTCCAGTAACCCTCCCGTCTTGCCCTAATGGAACCCTACATCACTGAGATGGGGGAGGTAGACCAGATGTCATGATGAAAGGGGTGAGAGTTAGGCACTGCACCACCAGTGCCCACTGTCACAGGGGGGTTATGTAAGATGGGCAGGTCCTCACTGGACACTAGCTTGCAGGAGAGAAGTCTTGCCCAATCCTGGGGTCACCAGACCCCAGCCACTCCCCCTCCCATGGAGGAAATGGTGCTCTTAAACCAAGAAGTCTCATATGAATTGTACATCAACTATCATTCCAGGGGAGAGGGAAGGAAAAAAAAAAAAAGGAAAAAGAAAGATACTTGTGAATCAGGCAGCTTCCATCATGAATATTTATATAAACACTCCCTGAAACTCAGCAGCTTTCCAACTCACTCAAGACCTCCCAAGATTGATAATGAATTTAAAATCCTATATTAGACAATCACATTCCTCCATTTCTAAATCAACGTAATCCTCTACCCCAAAATTTGTGTTTTAATTTAGAATTCCCTAGCAAGGATGAGGAGGCCTAACCATATACCTATGGGCTTCCCTGGTGGCTCAGACGGTAAAGCATCTGTCTGCCTGCAATGAGGGAGACCCGGGTTCGATTCCTGGATTGGGAAGATCCCCTGGAGAAGAAAATAACAATCCACTCCAGCACTCTTGCCTGGAAAAATCCTATGGACGGAGGAGCCGATAGGCTACAGTCCATGGGGTTGCAAAGAGTCGGACACGACTGAGCGGCCTATGGTAGATGGCATGGTAGCAAGGATGAGGAGGCCTAATCATATACCTAACTGATCTCACCAGTGTCTTCAAATGCTACCAGATAAAATTCCCTAGGACCTACTGCATTCCTGAGGGGATGTGTTGGCTGGGGTCTGCTCGTGGAAGTCAGCCTGGGAACCAGATCATTGGAGCCGTAAATAGTAATGCTAGGATGGAGCCAGAACTGGGCCTTGTGACCCAAGGAAAGGGCTTAAATGCCCCCCAATACCTACTTTTCCTTACTTAATATCCCCATAGATTTCTTTTTTAAGTTAATTTTCCATGTTTTTTAGATGGATCCATCTCAGGCAAGATCTCCCTTGTTGGGCCTTCCCTGGTGGCTCAGTGGTTAAGATTCCACTTGCCAAGAAGGCAGGAGTCATGGGCTTGATTTCTGGTCCAGGAAGATCCCACACGCCACGGAGCAACTAAGCCCACGTGCCACAACTGAGCCGGAGCTCTGCAACGAGAGAAGCCACCGCAGTGAGCAGCCCAGGCGCCCCAGCGAGAGAGCAGGCGCTCGCCGCTGCTAGGAAAAGCTCGTGCAGCAACAAAGGCCCAGCACAGCCCCAAATAAACAAATCTCCAAAAAAATAAAAGGAATCCGCCCTCCAGTGCAGAGGATGCTCGCTCGAACCCTGGTTGGGAAACGCAAGATCCCACATGCCATGCGCACAACTAAGCCTGCGCACCGCAACTCCTGAGCCCACGCACTCTGGAGTCCACACAACTCCACGAAAGATCCCACAGGATGCCACAAATCTCCCAAGTGTCCCAACAAACACTCGACGCAGCCAAATTAATAAATAAAAGATACATACTCTGCAAATATTTTTTTAAAAAAAGGACTTCCCTTGTTTCCTCGCATTTCCATCTGGATCTAAACAACAGCAGGAAAACAAAGGGTGCCAAGTGACAGGACGATAAAAGGAAGAACCTAGAAATGCTCTGAGACACAGGTCAAGATCACGGCCTTGTGCAGTCAGTATAAAGACAAACCAGCCCAAACACAGAGTCCAGGCCCGCGGACGAGGCCTGGCCTCAGAGTCCATCCTCAGGACAGGTGGGCTCTCATGAGCAGAAGCATGTGCTTTGTGTGCACAGGCATGTATGGAAAAGACTGGAAGGCCGGCCCCACACATGGAGCCGCGTGACCTCTATGTCCCTGCAGAGAAAAGGGTCTGGAAGGATATACACCCAAACAGCATCATCAGAGACTAGGTCTGCGGCTGGGATTGGGGGCAATTTTTTTTCCTTCCTTATACTTTCCTATCTTCTGAATGGTTGGCACTGTGTAAGGAAACATTTTTTAAAAAATGCTACTTCCAGTACCGGGGGAAAGATGCCTTCACAAGCTGTCAGCGGTGAACTTGTAACAGGAGTATGTTTCTGGTGGGGATGGGGGCACTGCTCAAAAAGGAGGCAGCTGAGCATAAAGGGAGCCCTGGGCACCCCCAGAGTTTGAACCCCACACCCCCTTCTCTCTCCCTGTTGTGGGGGTGGTGGAGATTCGACTTCAGAGGCAGCGAGAACCTTCTCCTCCTGTCACGTGTTCATCCTTTCAGAGCCGAAAGGTAAGGGAGCTGGTGTGTGTGTGCGCTCAGCCGGTTCAGTCACGTCCGATTCTTTGCAACCCTATGGACTGCAGCCCGCCAGGCTCTTCTGTCCACGGGATTCTCCAGACAAGAATACTACAGTGTGTTGTCATTCCCTTTTCCAGAGGATCTTCTCAACCCAGGGATCGAACCCATGTCCCTTGTCTCCTGTATTGGCAGCAGGTTCTTTACCACTAGTGCCCCCTGGTACTAACGTCCAGTTAGCATCAGAGGAGACTCATGAACCTAGTCTATGGGTCACCCTCAGAGGCGAATACACCTTTCATGTCTGGATGAGAAAAGCCAAAGAAATATTAAGAAATACCTGAAGTTTCCATCAAGTTGAGCCTCTGAAAATTCCTTTACTTGGCCAGAATGAAAGCTAGTAAAACTACAACCTTCAAAACCTGATTTTCCTTTAAACATTCTTCCACGGCTTGGCTATTGTCTCATCATCCCACTTCCCAAACAGGGCAAAGTAACCTGCAACTTGTATTATTCCTAAGTTCCTCTAACACGCCACCCCACCCTCCAATATCTGCTTCTGTTGATTTTGAAGGACCCGAAGTTCTCTGTGTGGCCATCTGAAAAGAACACAGCCTATGGGAAAGCAGGTACACACCCACAAATGCATCAAAAACACACCTGTTGTCCCTGAGGAGCTTTGTCCAAGCGCCTAGGGCCGACTGGTCATCCTTAAAGCCCTGTGCAGTCCCAAATAAATTCAATTTCTCTTGATACTCTCACCAGGTTGAGTCTGAATGATAACCCTATTTCATCTGCCTAAATATCTGTTCCAGGCAACAGTTGATTCTAAATCAAAAGAGCTTTAAAAAAATTTTATTAGCACATAGTTGCTTTATAACGTTATGTTACTTTCTGCTCTACAGCAAAGTGAATCAGCCTTACAGTATACATATATCCCCTTTCTTGGATTTCCTTCCCATGTAGGTCACCACAGAGCACTGAGTAGTGTCCCCTGTGCTGTACACTAGGTTCTCATTAGTCAGCTATTTTATACACAGTATCAATAATGTATATATGTCAATCCCACCTGCCACTTCCTCCCACCCTCCACCCACCCCTTGGTGTCCATACCTCTGTCCTCTAAGTCTATGTCTCTATTTCTGCTTTGCAAATAAGATCATCTAAACCATTTTTCTAGATACGATGCTGCTGCTGCTGCTAAGTCACTTCAGTCGTGCCCGACTCTGTGAGACCCCAGAGACAGCAGCCCACCAGGCTCCCCCGTCCCTGGGATTCTCCAGGCAAGAACACTGGAGTGGGTTGCCATTTCCTTCTCCAGTGCCTGAAAGTGAAGTCACTGAGTCGTGTCCAGCTCTCAGCAACCCCATGGACTGCAGCCTACCAGGCTCCTCCGTCCATGGGATTTTCTAGGCAAGAATACTGGAGTGGGGTGCCATATATATGCATTAATATATGATATCAGGTTAAGTGTTTTTAAGTGGGTTTTCTTTTCATATAGACCATTTTTAAGGCCTTTATTGAGTCTGTTACAATATTGCTTCTGTTTTATGTTCTGATTTCTTTTTTATGTTCTGTTTTATGTCCCTGGTATGTGGGATCTTAGCTTCCTCAACCAGGGATCAAACCCACACTCCCTACACTGGAAAGCAAAGTCTTACCCACTGAGCACCAAGGAAGTCCCACATTATTTGTCTTTGAAGGTAACATTCCAAGCAGCTGTATGGACAGTGTTCTCAGAGAGGATGAGAAGAACCCAGGGAAGGGAAGGCTTAACTTGCATTCCCAGCAAGCACAAATTCAACAGCCATCCGTCAGTGAACTGGGTATCAAGTTGATATTCACCCCAAGCCTAACTTAATTTTCACTGCTTCTGCTTGAGCAAACTCGGACTTGATCATACTTCTGCTGCATTACAAGGTCTGGTCACAATTCAAAAACGATTCTTCCCTAATTGATCCCAGCTGCTATGCTATAAATGAGCAGTGACAGCTTATCTTCTCTCCATTTCTCAATTCAGGAATCCTGTAGGCCCTAACTTCTAATTTATTATTTACTTGGGTTTTAATGTTAACAGATCAATGCAGATTCTTAAAGCTACTCCTTCAGAGAATCTTCAGATTCTCCTATTTCTACTAACACTGGGTCTGCAGTGATCCTCTCAGAACATCGATACACTTAAAACTGGTTTTCCCACTCCATTCTTACCCCCAGAATAAATTCCAAATGAATCCATTAGTTACACATGATAATTAAACTATAAATTCACTGGAAGAAAACTGAAGAATGTTTTCTTAATTTTGAAACAGAGAAGCTCTTTCAAAACACAATGCAAATCCACAACCCCAAAATGAAAATGTTTGTAAATTTGACTACAAAAATATTCTACATAGCAAAAGAATTATTCAAAGTCAAAATACAAATTACCTACTGGGGAGAATACCTAGTACAAATAAAGGCAAAGGACAAATAGGCTTAACACACACACAGCTACTGCAAACCAAGAAGAAAATACAAGTTCAACAGGAAAATGAGTGAAGCATATAAATAGGCAGTTTACATAAAAGAAACACAAGTGGCCGGTAAACACCTGAAAATATACTCAGCTCATCATGATTTTAGAAGAGAAAATGAAAATCACGAGGGTCCATTTTTTTTAATCTGTGAGACTATCAAAAACTCAATGCTCGTGAGAGCCACAGTTAGAGAAAGGGAAGAAACATCCTTACACACAGAACGGATGGAAGTGCACATCAGGACAGCTTTTGGAGAAGACAATTTAGCAAGGACTATGAAAATTAGGGAGAAGGCAATGGCACCCCACTCCAGTCCTCGTGCCTGGAGAATCCCATGGATGGAGGAGCCTGATAGGCTACAGCCCATGAGGTTGCTAAGAGTCGGACAAGACTGAGTGACTTCACTTTGACTTTTCACTTTCATGCATTGGAGAAGGAAATGGCACCCCACTCCAATGTTCTTGCCTGGAGAATCCCAGGGATGGGGGAGCCTGGTGGGCTGCCGTCTCTGGGGTCGCACAGAGTTGGACACGACTGAAGCGACTTAGCAGCAGCATGAAAATTTAGAAGACATATTCTCCATGACCCAGTACTTCCACTGATATAAATTCACAGACATACACCTCTAGGGGCACTAGAAGATGAGTGTCCAAAGACGTTTATTACAGCATCATGTACAACAACCACAATCAAGTTAAGCATCCATCAGTGATGGGCTTAAAGCTCTGACATCCACCCCTCAGAACAGCATCTGGCCATCCTAACAAGAGTGTAGCAGACGCAGATATCCAGCAGGGGAAAATCTCCAAGATATATTAGTAAAGAAAAGAACAAAATGTACAACAGTGTGCATGACAGGATCCATCTGAATAAAACACATCTGAGGTTTTTAACATCTGAGAGCTACAGATCCAAACACACATACTATCACACACCTACATTTACTAGACTGATTCACCAAGAACAGTCACCTCCAATGAGCAACAGGTAAAGATACGTCCTTTGTATCTCATCCCCTTCTGTTCTATTTTACAAAAAGTAAAACGATACATAGAAAAAGAAAATAACTTTATACTGCCCTGCCTAGGTATTTCTAAAATATTGATGAAATGCCCAGAATGCCTACTGTGATTCCTGGAGAATAAAGGAGGCCAGAGGGAGAAAAGCTTTAGAAGTGGGCCCCTACCGTATATCCAGACAAAACCATAAATTCAAAAGGACACATGCACCCCAGTGTTCACAGCAGTACTATTCACAACAGCCAAGATACGGAAGCAATGCAAGTGTCCATAAACAGATACATGGATGAAGAATATGTGTGTGTGCATGAATGCACAAGCACACACACACACACACACAGGAATATGACTCAGTCATAAAAAAGAATGACTGATGCCGTTGGCAGCAGCAAGGGTGGAACCAGAGACGATCATACTAAGTGAAGTAAGGCGGACAAAGATAAACACCATATGGTATCACACAGGTGGAATGTAAAATATGACATAAATGAACTTATCCTCAAAACAGAAACAGACTCACAGACGTGAGACTGGCCTTGCGGTTGCCAAGGGGTAGGGAGTGGGAGAGGGAAGGACCGGGAGTTGGAGATGAGCAGATGAGAACTGTTATGTGCAGACGGCTGAACAAAAGCTGTCCTACCGGATAGCACAGGGAGCTATATCAGTATCCTATGATGAACCATGATGGGGAAGAATATGAAACAGAATGCACAGGTAATTGGATCACTTTGCTGCAGAGCAGAAACTAACACAACATTGTAAATCGACTATCCTTCAATAAAACACATTTTTTAAGAGAAGAGGCCCTCCTTATGGGTACCCAGACACCAGTGGGGCAAGTCTAAAGGCATCACAGTGAGTGCAACTGTACTAAGCAAGTCAACAAGAAGAAAGAAAAAAGTGAACAAGTCATTGTCAAGAAATCACTTCAGGTTGTATTTGGAGGCAGAACAGAGAGGTATACCTATACAGGACACTCCCACGAGCAGACAGGTTACAAGCAATGGAATCCTAAGAAGTTTTAAGCATGGGTCTTCCTATGAGATGCATGAATTAGAAAAAGACTGCAACTGAATATCATAACTAAGCTTGAACTTATAAAAGAGGTAGCCCTTTGAATAGTAATTTTAACAAATATTTCCTGCCCTGAATAAATTCATCAGGCAATTATTTTTTATACATTTTATTGAAATATAGTTGATTTACAATATTGTGCTTGTTTCAGGCGTACAGCAAAGTGATTTTTTTTCAGATTATATTCCATTTAGGTTATGACCAGACCCTGAATTCCCTGTGCTACATAGTAAATCCTTGTTGCTCATCTGCTTTATATTTATCTCTCTTAATCCCATACTTCTAATATATGCCTTCCCCTCTGTCCTTCGGTAACCCCAAGTTTGTCTTCCAAGTCCGTTTGTTTCTGTTTTGTACATATATTCATTTGTGTTATTTCTTAGATTCTACAGATAAGCAGTATCCGGCTTCCCAGGTGGCGCTAGCGGCAAAGAACCCACCTGCTAAGAATTGCTGGTCTGATCCCTGGGTCGGGGAAGACCCCGTGGAGGGCACCATGGCGACCCCCTCCTGTATTCTTGCCTGGAGAATCCCATGGACAGAGAAGCCTGGCAGGCTGCAGTCCCTGGGTTCAGATGCCTGAAGCAACAGCAAGTACATACAAGCAATATCAGATGGTTTACTTTTTCTGACTTATTTTCTGTATTGAGTGACAGGAGATCCTCTGAATAATCCCTGAGAATGCCTGCCTCCTACCTCCTACACCCTGCACATCTGACCCAAGATCTCAGACTGAATCCTGAAGAGAAACTAAGTCCCACTCGGATGCCAAAGTGGCCGAGAACATGCAGAAACACCTCAACAGTCTGGGGTCTCATCTTATTTAAGGATCTAGACAACAAGTCTTCGTGAACAGTAAACCAGACCCCTCTGCTTCCACAGTGAAACCATCTGCTCAAGTTCTCTGCAGAGCAACGACCAGCAAACAGACAACACAGGAAGCTCTAGAAGCCTCTCTCCAGAATCAGCTCCCATCAAGCATATGCCTGCCCCCTCTCTCTACGCATAAGCAAATCCTCCCACTTGTCTCTCGCCTTTCAATGTAAATGTCACGGGACAAGTATGAATTCCTAATGGTGGTGAACTTTAAAGAAAATATGGAAAACAGCTCCCCAAAGAAGCTGATCCTGGGCTGCAGGGGAGCCATCCTAGCTGGGGCAACCTGCCCCCAGTACCCTCTATTTCTGCAGTTACTTACCTTTGAATTCGTCTCCATGTGGTATTTGGCACAAGCTCGAAGCTGAGTCACCCAGAACTGTTTTTCTTTTGCATCAGCAGCTGAAATAGAGAAACAAAGGCTTGTAGCAATTGAGCCAAAACACATCCAAACTGTTTCTGCACACACCTGAGGGCTTGGGGGCCTGGAGATGAAGGAAGGCAAGGCAAACACAGATTGTACTCACGCCAAAAAACAGCAGACACCAGGTCTTAACCAAAAATCTCCCCCTCTCTTTTTAAAGAAACTTCTACAGTTCTATTGAGAAACTTAAAGGCATTTTCAGAATTTCATTTTCCTGGATGGAATTCCTGAGCCTATCTATACAGAAAATTTCTCCAAAGGAATCAGTACACTAACTGGGAGTTGGTGATGGACAGGGAAGCCTGGCGTGCTGCAGTCCATGGGGTCTCTAACAGTCAAGCACAACTGAGCAACTGAACTGAGTTGAATCAGTACACCTATATTATTTTTACAGAAATTTCTAAGGTGGTCCAGTGGCTAAGACTCCAGGCTCCCAATGCAGGGGGCTGGGGTTCAACCGCTGGTCAGGGAACTAGATCCCCCATGCCTCAGCTAAGACCCAACACAGTCAAATAAACAAATAGGTATTTTTAAATTTCTAATAGATTTTTAAACAGCTGTACTGAGATAGAATTTACATACGTAAAATTCACCTGTTTTTAGTATGGAGTGATTTTGAGTATTAATGCATTTATAGAATAGTACAATTGTGACCATAATCTTGGTTTAAAATATTTTCAGAATCCCTCAAAGAATCCGGTTCCCATCATCAGTCTTTTCCCATCTCTCTCCTCTCACCCCCTCTCCCATCCCTAGGAAACTGCTAATCTGCTTTCTGTCTCAGAGATCTGCCTATTCCAGACATTCCATATGAATGGCATCATGCATATGTGGTTTTTTGTGACTGCTTTATTTTACTTAGCCTAACGTTTTTTGAGGTTCATCCACACTGTAGCATTTCTATTACCCTAACACATTTTTTTAATGTCTCTTTTCAACTGCTGCTGCTGCTAAGTCGCTTCAGTCGTGTCCGATTCTGTGCGACCCCATAGATGGCAGCCCACCAGGCTCCACCATCCCTAGGATTCTCCAGGCATTTTCAACTAATAAACAACAAACTCAGAAATTTCAAGCAGAAGAAAAATGAATAAGATTTCTTGTCATCAGAAGAGGGTAAGAGGTGGAATTTGCTTTTTGGTGGGGCATGCCTAAGTGGCTGCAAAGATGCCCTGTTAAAATATCTTAACCTGGACTTCCCGGGTGGTCCAGTGGCTAAGACTCTGTGCTCGCAATGCAGGGGGCCCAAATTCAATCCCCAGGTCAGGGGACTAGACCCCACACGCCACAACTAAGACCTGGCATAGTCAAATTTTTTAAAAAATACCTTAACCCATACATCTATGGTCAAATAATCTATGACAAAGAAGGCAAGTCTACGTTAAAGTTGGAAAGAGTTTCTTCAACAAATGGTGCTGGGAAACCAGACAATTACCTGTAAAACAATGAAATTAGACCATTCTTTTAACACCATACACAAAGATAAGCTCAAAATGGGTTAAAGACCTAAATCGGAGACTGGAGACGATAGAACTTCTAGAGGAAAACATAAGCAGCACCCTCTCTGATACAAATCACAGCAAGACCTTTTTCCTCCCAGAATAATGGAAATAAAAACAAAAATAAATGGGACTTAAACCCCAAAGGTTTTACACAGTAAAGGAAACGATAAACAAAATGAAAAGTGGGTATGTGTGCGTGTTCGGTCGCCCAGTCCCACCAGGCTCCGCTGTCTGTGGGATTTTCCAGGCAAGAATACTGGAGTGGGTTGCCATTTCCTACTCCAGGAGATCTTTCTGACCCAGGAATCCAACCTGCTTCTCTTGGGCCTCCTACACTGGCAGGTGCATTTACCACTGAGCCACTTGGGAAGCCCAGAAATGAAAAGACAACTCCCCCCCCACACACATACAAACACCTTGTTTCATTATATAGGGGGGTACCTAAGATAGTCCTAGGACAAGTGCTTAAGGAAGGCTTCCCTGAAGAAGTAACCCCCAAATTCCCTCTTAAACCATGTTAATAATGTATTCTGAAGTGCTTAAGAACAATTTGGCCAGTTTTTAACCTACTGTGTAAAAGTATTTTTTTACTTCTTTAAAAAGCAGCAAGGAAGACCAAACATGATTGCTTTTAATGCTGCCGCCACACGTGGCTAATAGGAAGATCAGAGTGCAGTGTCTCAGGGCCCTCTCTGTTATCTACTGTAGTTGTACTATGGAGTTATCAGCCTTTACAAAATAAGCACTCGGCTGAATTATCATTTTAATATGTGTTCTCAAGGGTTACTATGATTGGACAGAACATCCTCATGCTGCCTCAGAGACCCTCAATTGTCCCCTAAAGAGACTTAAGGACAAGTCAATTGCATCATCACAATTTTCCATCTACAGCCCCATCTCTCAAATATACAAACTCATTTTCTTAAAAGACCATGGATATATAACAGGGTCTCATAAAATCCAAATTAATTTAATTGCATAACTCACTGCATACGTATTTTAAAAGAATACTGCATAAATGTTGAAAACATTTTCTATGCAGAAAACAGAATGATCCCCCTATGTTTATAGTTTTTACAAAAATGAACCTCAGTGTCATTTGTCAGTAAAGCACAGCTTCAAGTAAAGAAATCTGGAAGTGTAGACCCGGTGAACCTCAACTCCAAAGAAAAAAGGAATTTTGCAAAAACTAGAGTCATTTTCCTCAGAAACATTGCTGGTTTGTGGCATTACCCAAAGGCTCTGCCCCAAAAACATCCTCAAAGCTGTGCATCTATTAACATCAAGATTCATCTCTACGTGTAGCGAGATGTGAAATGAGAAAATCGATGCCCAGGTCCTTGGGGGATGGACTAAGGACCAGCCAGAAAGCAGCAGAAATGTATCCTGCATCTGCTGTAGTGGGTAAGTTCAAGCTAAATTTAGCCCTTATTAGTTCATGCAGATAATAAAACTTTGATGTCTGCTATTAAAACTATCCTTTAAAAATAGTTTGGGGCTTGATAATCTAGAGAATAACAACTAAAAGGCAAAAAGATGTCTCCACTGGCAAACTGGTTAGACTGTTCTTCTGTATGGAGTTGTGTCATTTTTATAAACCCTGACAGTCCTGGGTTGGGGGGAGGGAATGCCATTAAGTTTTTCACCTGCGATTGTTTCTGCTTTGACAATATATTAACCAATGAACAGCAAAGCAAAACCAAGGACCAAATAAATGCAGGACACGCACTGCATCAATCTCCAAAGAAAACATGACTCTTCTCATGGTTCCCCAAAACTGAAAAACTTTCTTCAACTAAAGGCATTTTTATTTCACAAGTTTTGGGGATTAACAGATCCTGATATATGACATATACAGATAATAAAGGAACCTGAGGGAATTCTCTGGTGGTCCAGTGATTAGGACTCTGAGCTTTCACTGCCAAGGGCCTGGGTTCAATCCCTAGTCAGGGAACTAATACCCTACCAGCCTTGCGGCTTGATCAAAAGTTGTCAGTTGCTAAGTCATGTCCGACTCACTGCAGCAACTCACGGACTACAGCGCACCAGGCTTCCCTGTCCTTCACTATATCCCGGAGTTTGCTCAAATTCATGTCCATTGAGTCAATGATACTATCTAATCATCTCATCTTCTGTCACCCTCTTCTCCTCCTGCCCTTAATCTTTCCCAGCATCAGGGTCTTTTCCAATGAGTCAGCTCTTCACATCAGGTGGCCAAAGTATTGGAGCTTCAGCATTAGTCCTTCCAACGAATACTCAGGACTGATTTCCTTTAGGGTTGACTGATGTGATCTCCCTGCTGTCCAAGAGTCTTCTCCAGTCAAAAGTAAATAAAGTACAAATATAATAAAGGAACCGCAGCTTAGCCTACCCCTTGGTAGCAAAGCCTGGAGGAAAGTCAGCAAACATTGGGCTCTGAGCTGGGGAATCAAAGCCCTCAGTCTGGTTTGCAAAGGCCAACCCACCACTGTCAGCCCCCCAGTCCAGCACAAAGAATGAGGGGCCCTTTCTTTGTACTCAGCCTTCCCTTAAATAAATACATTAAGAGGCATGGGTTTCCTCAATGGCTCTGCGGTTAAGAATCTACCTGCAATGCAGGAGACGTGGGTTTGATCCCTGGGTCAGAAAGATCCCCTGAAGGAAGAAATGGCAACCCACTTCAGTATTCTTGCCTGGGAAATTCCATGGACAGAGGAGCCTAGCGGGCTATATAGTCCATGAGGCTGCAAAAAAGTCAGACATGACCGAATGGCTGAGCACACACAAGAAGTGTGATTACCAACCACCTCCCAGCACTTAATACACTTCTTTCCTCAGACCTTAACAGCACTAATTGTGTGTGTGCGCACACATGTGACCAAATGTGCATTTGGGGATCGGTTTTGTTATTCTATGAGAAGACAACTCCGGCAATGCACCTATGACAGAACGCTGGTAGAACGGTCTAGCAATCAAATCACACCACTGCAGACAAGTGTGCCCCATCTGAAAATCTGCGCAGTGGATATGCCGTGGCGGGGGTGGTGGCTAGTTCTTCCGTGTGTGTTTGTGTGTGCGCTCAGTTGCTTCCGTCGCGTCCGACTCTTTGTGACCCTATGGACTGTAGCCCACCAGGTTCCTCTGTCCATGGGATTCTCCAGGCAAGAGTACTGGAGTGGGTTGCCATACCCTCCAGCAGGGGCTCTTTCCAACCCAGGAATCAAATCCGTGTCTCCTGCATCTCTGGCACTGCAGGCAGATTCTTTACTGCTGAGTCCCTGGGGAAGCCCCAGTTAGTACTTCCAGTTGTGGCCAAATGCTGGGCTCCTAGCTTTTAAGAAGCAGAGAGAAGGCAAGACAGTAGACAACAGGAAATAACATCAGCTGCCTTTTCACCAGGCTCTAGGGCCACAGAGGGTGAAATTAAGTACAAGTAAGGCAAATTCTCTGGCGGCCTAGTGGTTACGACCCAGCGTTACCACTGCTGAGGGTCTGGGTTCAATCCCTGGGTGGGGAACTAACATCCCACGAGTTACTTGATGGAGCCCCCAAAATAAAGTATAAGTAAAGGGGACTTTACTAACAGCTGGTTCTAGAGAAACTGAGTGGAGGGCACCAAGACCCTTTTCTTAAATAAATAAATTGGGGTTTGTTTTTTTTTTTTTTGATGTGGACCATTTTTAAAGTGTTTATTTAATGTGTTACCGTACTGCCTCTGTTTCATGTTTTGGCTTTTTGGCTGCAAGGCCCGAGAGATCTCAGCTTCCCCAGCCAGATATCAAAACCGCACCACCTGCATTGCAAGGTAAAGTCTTAGCCACTGGACCACCAGGAAGGTCCCCCACCATGATCCCTAAAAGACTTGTCTGGACGTCGTGGTGATCCACTGGTTAAGCCACATGCTTCCACTGTGGGGGCACGGGTTCCATCCCTGGTCCTGGAAGATTCCACATGTCATGCAGTGCAGCCACACAAAAAAAGAAAGAAGGGGGGTAAAGGCTTATTTTATCTTTACAGCACAGCCTCATGGGCACTGAAGAGTCACTATATACAAGTACAAGCAAATATATACTGAGCTAATATGAAAAATCCGCTGAAGCCCTAAGGTTCAGCCAGCTTTGCTAACACTCACCTTGCATTTGTCCTTAATTCCTTGGTTAATGAGGACAAATACTTCCTAATCGCAGCTCCTCTCCCCACCTCAAGAGGAGGAGAGGCAGTGTCTGTCACCAGAGTCCTCAAATACGGCAAACCATTAAAGGTGATTTTTAAAAAACGGAAAAACCGGAGCGCCATCACCATGCTAACTGTGATCCCAAGAGGCCCGTCTGCAGACTTCCCGGGAGGTGCACATACCTCTCAGTTTGTACATCTCCCCGTTGGCAGCATACACGACCAGCATGTGGGGTGCTTCGTCGCTCAGGGACACGATGGCGCCGGAAAGAGACAGGGCTCCTCGAGGCTTCTGGTGTTTGCTCTGCTCGCTCACAAAGTACTGCAGGATGCCAGCCTCAAAATCCAGCACAAAGTACCTGGGCGGAGAGACCACAGGGCGTCGGCTTTCTCTCCGAGCAAAGAAAAGAGGAACAGAATCCTTACGTTGACATCAAGGGTCCCAATCCAGGATGCTGGGAGCTGAAAGTCCCTGCCAGACACCCACACATGCCAACCCTGGGTAGTGAGACAGAGTATGATTCTTAAGTCAGAATGGAGCTCGTCATGGCTCTCGAACAAAGGCCAGGCCCATTCAGGATATGGTGGGATGCCCCCAGCTACACCTGAGCCTCAGGATGGTAAAAAAAGAGCAAGGCACTGGGATACAGAATCTGGTAACAGGTTCGACACGACTTCACGAGACACCTGAAATTCACACCCCGGAAGTAGCAAGCTGGGCTGGACTCCAGGGCAGCCTGGGCGCTGGATGGGGCCTGAGCCCCCTGGCTGGTTCAGGAACTAGGGGTGCTCACAAAGCTCTCTAACTTCCAGTGGGTCCTTCCACAGAACACCTTCACACATAACAGGGCAAGAACCCCCTCCACTCTGGGAAGCCACAGTGCCACTGGAATCTATACCCATGGGAAAAACAGCAACAGCTAGTTGTCTGAACAACTAAAACAAAGCTTGGGAGCTGAGCACCTGGCCTATCAACACTCACAATCTATCAGCAGAAAGTAGTCCAAACAACTTGCCCTTCTCCACAAGCTGTCTTCATCAGAGACCCACACTTCCCCTGGAGCCAAGGGCTTTTCCCGCCTCCCACTGTCTGCTCCACCCACGCAGGACTATCCAATTTAATGTCTGGTTTTGGCCCCCTCCCCTGACTCTACCCTATCCAGAGACAATGCCTGACACCTCACTGATTGTATTTATTCGGTGAATCAACAAAGGGGGAAAACTACCAGATTCCAGTTTTCAGTCCATGCACCCAAGCAGCTGGGTCACCACTGGAACTCACAAAGGCACTTGAAAATACGTCCCATATTTGAGGGTTACTCAGTGATGCTTGCCAGTCAGATACTAAGCACACAGACAACTCAGCCAGTTTGCAATCCACAGGCACACGCGGTCCATCAACATGTAACTGCGGCTCTTAACACAGAAACGCACTGTTCTTCTATGGCGATCTCTTTCAAATGGCTACTGAGTTGTTAGGACATAAATGTCCATGAAGCTGTTTGCAGATGACTGCTTTAATAAATGAAACCACAGGGCATTTTCTTAACCTCTAAGCACCACAAACTAAGAAAGTTTACGAACCGCCACCCTGATTCTCTCAGTATCCAACAGACAGCCATCATTATCCCTCAGTTTTCAGGTGCTGGGACTCAAAGAAACTCCAAGTCCTGCTTGTCTGTATCCACATCCACACCGGGTTCAGTCCAGCTCCCAAACTCTCTTTTGAGCCTCCCACAAGTCCTCCTTCAGCCCCTGCTCCGGGTCACCTCTCCTTACCCACTAAGGTGCTCCATTCTCCAAACCTTCGGGCTCCAGGAGAGCGAGCGCAGCTGAAAGTCCCCCCGCCTGCCCACAAGGTGCCACTGCATCCCCAGCCCACAGGGCAGGCACACCCGACAACCCAGGTCAACCCTCCAGAACGCCAGTTCCTCCAAGAAACCTTCCACTTTTCATTATTTGTAACATTCCAAATGTCCTGGCCGACTATCTTTGTTACCTCTCTCCTCCCCTCTGATGTCTTTTGGGTCACAATAATAAGGCTATACTTCTGGACTCCACCACCACCATGGATAAATCAAGATACAAAGATAGATGCCTTCGTGGGCCAGGACTCTTCAAAGTGCGGTCCCGGGCCCAGCAGGAGTATCAAGCTCACCTGGAGGCTTGTTTGAAATCCTTGGGCCCCATCTAAGCCCGGCTGGATCAGAAACACTGGGGAAGGGGTCAAGGAGGCTTCCAAGTGACTCTGATGCAGCTCACGTTTGAGAAACATGGTCTAAACTAACAGCTCCTCACAAATCCCGCCCGCTTCTTCCAAGAGACATGAGATGAAAGGACAGAATATATCCCCCAGTTTTCTTTGTCAGGATGCGTGGCCACGTGAGCTGTGGCAACAGAATATGAGCGGAAGTAAAACGCAGGACAGGCACACGACACACAGACAGACAGACACACAGATTGGGATGGAGACACCCTGCGGGGCCACTGGGGAGCCACAATGAGTGTGCCAAGGACCCCCAGAGAGAGCAGCCTGGGCCCCTGAATCACCACCTGGAGGACAGCCGCCTGCTAAAAAACACCCTCATCGTTTCTACAAGGATGAGAAAGAGGCTTCTGCTTATCTTATGCTTCAGATCTGTGATGGCAGTCAGCCTGGCAAATTCACCAAAAATCTTTTCAAAATGTCTGTTTTCATGTCCTTCTCTTTGATGTTGAAGGAAAGTTACATGGTTCAAAATAATCTGGAGTTAAAGCTCCCCTCTGGGTCCGCCCCACCATTCTATGCAAAACAAAGAACTCTCTTACCCGGAGGAAAAAAAAAATGGACACTAAGGTTGATCACACCCAGCTCCCAGCTGGTCCAGCCTCTGGCTGAGTCTAGAATTCCTTGCCCCAGCCGTTTAAGAGGTAACTACTCCGAACAACCTTGGAGAAGAACAGGCCCCTTAAGATAGTAGCTTTCTACATACATGCCTCTGTATACCTCCTCTTTTCTTGGGTCAGTGCAGCCGCTCACTAATCTGCTGCCCCTTCTTGCCTCATTAAAGGTGATCTGTTCCTGTAAACTGCTGGTCTTGGTCTTTCCGAACCTCGCCTTCTCTAACTCCCTTACCCTACAGATGTGAAAACCAAATTCTATCCATGAGAGAGGAGTTGCGGTGATTTCTGAGCCACCAGGGGCCACGTTATTCAAATGCTGACCCTGCCTTCTCTTTAGGAGTCAACGTGGCCTCTATTTCCTGTTACAGTGACTGCCAGTATGCAGACACAGCTCCCGGCAGGTCAGAGCGCTGAGAGCAATGATCTGCAGAGTGTAGGGAAGGAACCTCGTCCTACAGCATTTTGTATCTCCACCCCCTGCACCCCCCAAACCACCCTGGCAGAAGTGCAGTGTTCCCCATCTATAAACATGCCCCCTTTATAGAGGAAAGGAGAAAAGGCAGAGTACAGCCTCAACAGGCTTCAGGGGAAAGGCATAAGCCAAGTTGCCTCCACACTCTGACCCTCCCCATCCACCCTGTGCCCTTGCTGGAATGGAGAAAGGCTCAACACCTCTTCCCTTTCTGCTCTGTCCGCTCATCACCCAGGCCCATCAGCCTTTCCGGTTTCCAGAGGCAGCTTCACAAATTCATCTCATTCATACCAACCATATATTTGCAAAAGACATTACTAAGAAACTGGTACCAAAAAATGAATTGAATTCTGGTTTTGTTTTTTTTTCCCCCTCAATCAGGATGACAGAATAACCCAATGAGCACACATTATAGCTATGGGAACACATGAATGATTTTTCACATTACCTATTTCAAAATGACATCTTAATTCTAACACCCTGCCTCAGACAAAAACAAAACACACATTTCCACTGCTTCCTAAAAGAGTTTCAATGGAAATACAGTTTGAATCAGATGCACTCAAGAAGGTTTATCAATAATTTACTTTCTAAAGACAGTTAAAAATTCGATCCTATTTGGAAGGAAATGATGGGAGAATATCCGATTAAAAATTGCAACAGACTAAACATAAAGTGTTCTTCCAGGACCGCCTTTGAAAGTTAGCAGCTGTCACGTGTAGGTAGGAGCTGACCACCCAGCATTAAGAAACGCACTGCCTGGGGGTCACATCCCCTGGGAGGAAGGAAATTACATTTGGTTTCCCGCAGGGTCAGGGCTCTGTCAGGCACTGCAGCATCAGAAATCTACCGCTTTCATCCTAAATGGAAAAGTTAAATGATTTCGGGACAAGGCTTCACCAAATTAAGTGCAAACGCCAGATAAACTCCTGAAACTTTCCTAAAGGCCTTTCATTCTGGAGCAATGAGTAAGACGAGCCTAATTCCTAGAGTGGGTTCTGTTCTAATCAGCACCTCGAGCTTCAGCTTGCATCATGACTGATGAGCAGCTGAGCCTAACTGTATACGAAGGGAACATACTTTAGGGGCTCTGCTCACAAACCAGGGAGGGTGCGGGGGAGAGAGGAGAGGAAAAGAGGAGACAGCAAAGCAACCTAGGAGACAAGCCGTCAGTCACTCATCAGGCCAGCCTCGGAGTGGCAACCTAGCCCTGTTCCAAAGCTGGGACCCGCGGGGAGCAGCAGGCCCACTTCAAAAGGGCTGAGAACAAGCCACTGCTTCAGAAACAACACCTGAGCACGTGCTTGCACGTAGACACACCTGCGTGCACACTCACTTGCACATGCGTACATACAAAGCGGCTGCCCATAGGCTTAACTGCTTTCCAATCCTTGCATCAAGGAGAAGCATCTGTCAACACCTGTAGCCTTTAATTCCCACCTGCGTTACTTTCATGAAGGTTCAACTTCAGGATCCGAAAGCTGAAAATCTGACATTTTTACTTTGGGAGGGGGTAGGCGTGCTAATTGCCATCAGCATCCAGTTAGCAGCAGAAAAATAAAGGGAAAGATTGAGGTGGGGTGGTGGGAACAGGGGGGAAGCAGCTCATTCATGCCAAGAGGCAGAAATCACAAGCAAACTACAAGAGAATTACAAAGCGGAAAAATTGCAGTGAAAAAAAAATCTTTTGAAGAGGAACTTCGCCAGACAGGCTGATACTGACAAAAAGCTAAGCCATTTCATCTAAACTTAAAAGTGAAAATTAAAACAAGAGGAAAGGGCTTGAGAAGGGAGGTGATTGCCCAGCCCCTGACGCCTGAGCAGACACCTTTGACACCCAGGTTACTATTTCTAGAAAGGAGTAAGGGCCTCTCCCATTCCATGTGGGGCTCACGTTTCCTTCCACGCCAGGCACGAGGCCTCGCCCAACCGGGCCCAGCTAGCGCTGGTGTTCCACCTGCTGGGATCTGCCTCACCTTCCCAGGCCCTCTGTCTGTTTCTACCTCCAACCCCACACTAATTATTGATCAAGAGAAGCTAGTCTCCAGCCCAAATATTCACACATCATGGTTCGGGAACACAGCTCAGTGACAAACTTCCACGGACCTCACCCAGACAAATTCTTTATATTCCAAAATCACTTTGTACTCGGAAAGGCGTGTCCTGGAAATCTTTCACAGAATCATTTCTGTAGAAATCTGCATGCTCGAGGCCCCCTGTCTTCTGAGAAGCTCCTGCTCAGACTCCTGGACTCCAGGAGTGCCTTGTCCTGACCCCGACCACAGCGGCCTTGTTCTCCAGCGAAAGACCCTTCTCTGGGCTGAGTGACTGACTACTTGCCTCTTCTACACATGAAAATCCCAAGTGCGGAAAGGTAAACAGCACGCTCCCGATCTTATAGAGAGGAAACTATGGCGTAGATTTTAATCAGGCAATCTAGCCGTAAGGCCCAAGGCGCAAAACCATTCAGATGGTGTGTGTTGATTAAAGCACCGTTTTCACCACAAAGATGCAAAAACACAAGGTCGAAATGTCAACACCTGTAGCCTTTAATTCCCACCTGCGTTACTTTCATGAAGGTTCAACTTCAGGATCCGAAAGCTGAAAATCTGACATTTTTACTTTGGGAGGGGGTAGGCGTGCTAATTGCCATCAGCATCCAGTTAGCAGCAGAAAAATAAAGGGAAAGGATTGAGGTGGGGTGGTGGGAACAGGGGGGAAGCAGCTCATTCATGCCAAGAGGCAGAAATCACAAGCAAACTACAAGAGAATTACAAAGCGGAAAAATTGCAGTGAAAAAAAACTCTTTTGAAGAGGAACTTCGCCAGACAGGCTGATACTGACAAAAAGCTAAGCCATTTCATCTAAACTTAAAAGTGAAAATTAAAACAAGAGGAAAGGGCTTGAGAAGGGAGGTGATTGCCCAGCCCCTGACGCCTGAGCAGACACCTTTGACACCCAGGTTACTATTTCTAGAAAGGAGTAAGGGCCTCTCCCATTCCATGTGGGGCTCACGTTTCCTTCCACGCCAGGCACGAGGCCTCGCCCAACCGGGCCCAGCTAGCGCTGGTGTTCCACCTGCTGGGATCTGCCTCACCTTCCCAGGCCCTCTGTCTGTTTCTACCTCCAACCCCACACTAATTATTGATCAAGAGAAGCTAGTCTCCAGCCCAAATATTCACACATCATGGTTCGGGAACACAGCTCAGTGACAAACTTCCACGGACCTCACCCAGACAAATTCTTTATATTCCAAAATCACTTTGTACTCGGAAAGGCGTGTCCTGGAAATCTTTCACAGAATCATTTCTGTAGAAATCTGCATGCTCGAGGCCCCCTGTCTTCTGAGAAGCTCCTGCTCAGACTCCTGGACTCCAGGAGTGCCTTGTCCTGACCCCGACCACAGCGGCCTTGTTCTCCAGCGAAAGACCCTTCTCTGGGCTGAGTGACTGACTACTTGCCTCTTCTACACATGAAAATCCCAAGTGCGGAAAGGTAAACAGCACGCTCCCGATCTTATAGAGAGGAAACTATGGCGTAGATTTTAATCAGGCAATCTAGCCGTAAGGCCCAAGGCGCAAAACCATTCAGATGGTGTGTGTTGATTAAAGCACCGTTTTCACCACAAAGATGCAAAAACACAAGGTCGAAACTGACAGAAATATAAGAAAAAAATAAAACACTATCAGATTAGCAGACTTTTAGAATCCTTTTGCCCAGAGTTGGACAGATATGTAGGAAAGGAATGGGAAACTATAGATTCAAAACAATATATTCCCAAGTTTTACTTTAAATGTTACAAATAATTACATACTCAAATGAAAAATACACACAAACTTTTTAATATAAACTTTTTAAATGTGCATGGAACATTTTGCAAAATGTTGGCTAAAAACAGCATCAAAAAGTAAAAATTTTATAGAGCCAATCTTTAGACCTCACAATAACACCTGATATGTTAAAGACTTTAAAAAACTAGTATTAGTATTAATAGTATTAGTATTACTTTAATAATACATTATATATGTATATATCATGTAACTTAATATATTCATATTAGGAAAAATATGGGTGGGTATTTTTAAACTGTTAGCATGGGGAAGGCACCAAAACAGGAGAGGCAAAACTATCAAGAAAATTATTTACACATATTTCTAAATTTTAAACAATCCCCAGTTAAAAATAAGCCATAAAATAAAAGACAACCAATAAACCAGAGCTTTAAAAAAGAGTATTTAACTGTCTTCCTGTAAAAACAATGCTCTTACAGTTTGGGTCAGCTATTCCCTGCTTCTGAATCAGCAGAGAAGCTAGTTTAAAATGTGGATTCCAGACTCCCATCCCATAGAGAATGGGAATCTTTGTGGCTGAGATCAGGAAATCAGGAATATGAATTTCAAAATTTCCCTAGTGTCTGTCAGTCTCTCAGTTGTATCCAACTCTTTGGGATTCCATGGACTACAGCCCTCCAGGCTCCTCCGTCTATGGAACTAACTCTCCAGCCAAGAATACTGGAGTGGGTAGCCATTCTCTTCTCCAGGGGATCTTCCCCACTCAGGGGATCAAACCCAAGTCTCCTGGATTGCAGGTGAATTCTTTACCGTCTTAGCCACCAAGGAAGCCCTAGATACGTAGGAAAAAACTCCAAAATCGAGTCAGAATAAAAACCTTAAGCGTGTTAGTCACACCCCTTTTTTTTCTCCTAGCCTTTCAAGCTTTTCTTCCTAATCACTCATTCAGCAAACATCTGAGCACTGTGGGCCCATCCAACAAAGCGGAACGTATTGTTTAAATATGAGCGGACCTTAACTTTATCTTTGTGTGAAAGAGCTGAAGCCCTGCTCCTAAATCACAACAGCTCAGGCAGTAGGTACCTTGGCTCTGTCACTGCGGGGGCGTTTTTGAGAAAGATTTAATGAAAAATTATGTCACCAGGAATGGAGTTTCTGCATAAGTGGACCATCAACTAGCATCAGGTAGGTTCACTTGGGCACAGCGGCCCCAGAGACCAGGCCGAGTGGCTGCTGCCTCGTGAGCCACCTCACCTGACAAAGCATAAGCGTTAAGTCAGAGCGAACCTTTAACACAAGACCGGGTGCACTGCGCTTGGATTTCATGCATGATGAGATTCCATCCGCCTTGGAAGGCCAGGTCATTACATTCCGGGAGTAAGAATTAAGACCTTCCTAACAAGGGTTAATACAGTCACTTCTGAACTCCTGTTCACTCAAGTTTCCAAGGCCATTGGCTAAGAACTTCAGCCACTACTACTTTAAACTGTAAAATGTCAAGACCCATCTTAATGCTCACTGTTCATTTTCATTCTTGCCATGGGCAACACAAGTAACTTACCTGGGAATCCTTGAGATGGGCAGAGTCTTGAATCAAGTCTTTGCTTTACACTAAAACCTTGAACATACACATCAAGTCACACTGAAGAGACACTGGCTAAAGCCCAGGGGCAAAAGCGTGTGGGTAGCCTGGTCCCCACCAGGATGAAGAGAGATGGAAAGTTGGCCTGTGGAGACCAGGGAAGCAGTTAGGATCAGAAGCAGGCCCCTAGGCTCAGGTTTTCTGCCCCTAAATATCCAACTGAATCCGCCTGGAGAAGGCAAGGCACCCCACTCCAGAATTCTTGCCTGGGAAATCCCATGGGCAGAGGAACCTGGCGGGCTACAGTCCATGGGGTCACATGAGTCAGACACAACTTAGCAACTAAAGGACACAAATCCAGTGAAATCACACGTTAACCTCCACTGTCCCTGGATCAAAGCATCCTTTACTTTTCCCTACAGGCTACATGGCATAGAGGAAAGAGGTGTGATCGGGCAGGAAGACGGCTGGTTCGACCCGTGGTTTTCAAACATTTGCTACATCGGAATCACCTGCAAGTCGGTGAAAAACTCAAGTTCCTGGGCCCCTCCCACAGATTCGGGAGGTCTGGGTGGAGCCAGAGAATTCCAGCAAGTTCCCAGGTGATGTTGGTGCTGCAGGCGGGACCACGCCTTGAGTGCTACTGGTCCTCACTCTGTGACCTTGGCCACGGCACTCATCCACTCAGAGCCCCGATTCCTGCATCCACAAAGGCAGAAAGCTGGCTCGTTCTCTTCTGAACTGTTGTTCCACCATCGCTGTGCCTCAAGGTCCGAGAGGGTATAAGATAAGAACTTCCCAGCGTCCACATCCCTTTCCCAAATGCAGACAGGGAATCGGATCCCAGGCTCATATTACATCAGCGGTTTAGTTAACTGGCAACAAAGCCAACAAGTCAGAACTTAAAACAAGAACCAGTGTTTGCTCTTTTCTTGGAGGTGCTGTGGCAATATGACTTGGCAAGGTCCTCACATGTGGTCAGCTGGACCACATTCTGTGATATGGACAGAGCACTGTGGATACATTTACTCATGCTATGGTTAAAGAAAAGAGAATTTACATAAACCCAGCGAAACTTGAAAGAATTTGGCTTTGGTTCCAAAACTAAGTCTTATTTCTAAGAATTCACTCATTTCTTTATATATAGAGAGAGAGATATATATATTTTTTAATGAGTACCAAGTATGCTAAATGCTAAAAATACATAGGAGGGAACTTCACTAGTGGTCCAGTGGTTAAGAATCTGCCTGCCAACGTGGGGGACACAGGTTTGATCCTGGGCCCAGAAGATTTCATGTGCTGCGGGGCAACTAAGCCCACACGTACCCCAACTACTGAAGCCCACACGCTTAGAACCCATGCTCTGCAACAAGGGAAGCCACCACAAGGAGAGGCCCACAGGCAGCAATGAAGACCCAGCACAGGCAGAAATAAACAAAAGCAAATAAAATGAAATTTTTTTAAAAATTTAATACATAGGAGGGCTGGGACAAGGTCTCTGATTTGATGGGGGTATGGAAAATGTGCCAAGAAATAAGGTATTTACAAAAATGAACACACAACTTTAGCTGTGCTGAGAGTCTCGTGTTAAGAAGAAAGTAGAATGTGACCTAGCTAGAGATTTCCCAACACAAAATGTCCATGAACTGGTGAATAAACAAATTGTGTGATATATCCACACAACGGAATACTATCTAGCAATAAAAAGAACATAATATTGATACGTGCTATATGGGTCAACCTCAGAAATAACACAGTAAGTGAAAGAAACCACATGCAAAGATTACATGTTGTATGATTTCATGTATATGAAGTGTCCAGAGAAGGGAAATTTATAGAGACAAAAGCAGATGAAGGACTTCTCTGACGGTCCAATGTTTAGGGATCCATGTTTCCCCTGCAGGGGGCACAGGTTCAATCCCTGGTTGGGAAACTAAGACCCCACACGCTAAAAATAAACCAAGAAACAAACAAGCAGACAAGTGACTCGAGCTGAGGATGAGAACAGTATTAACTACACACTGGCTAGAGGGAATTATTTTGGTGATAGGAATGTTCTCAAACTGGATTTTGATGATAGTTGCACACTATAAACTAGCTAAATATTATTGAATTGTATGCTTGCAATGGGTAAATTTTGTAGTGTTCAAATTATACTTTAATAAAAGTGTTTTTTAAAACTTCAGCAATCCTGGCAATCTTCTAGACCAGGGTGGAGGTGTCAGAATTGCTGCCAGGGTACAACTGACAAGACCTGATAGGGGACTGGGAATTTCATCTGGGGGCTATTACGCTTCAAAGCCTTTACAGCTTCCAGGAGGAGTTGACTGGCAATTGGATAAATGGATCTGGAGTCCAGATAGGGATTAAAGATGAATAATCTAACAATAAGTAGCCAAGAGAGCTAAAGGCACAATTGAGACTGCACAGAAAGAGAAGACAGGGAAGAGAAGGCCCAGCATCAAGACGTGAGGAACTCTTAGCATTAAACAGGAAAGAGATGAAGAGAACAAGATGGAGAGACAGGAGGAAAACCAGAACCCCAGAAAGAGAACATTCACGAAGGCAGGCGTGATCGGCCGTGTCAAGTACTGACAAGATGTCAGTAAGGTAAGGACAGAAATGTGTCTTCTCTGTGACCACACACGGATCTATTTGTATATTTCAAGACTCAAGGGTTCCCATGACCCTGACTTTACCATAAAGCAAATCAGTTCATGTTGTTATGCAAGCCCAAGGGAGACAGGAAAAGAACTTCTCTTTTCCTGCAAACATGCACTAAGTCCACCGGCTGCTTCCTGATACTCATGTTCCATTTTCACTGGGGTCAGTGGAAAGACAGATCTCTGGGTTGAAACCAAGGGTTACAACCTCAGCTCTGGCTCATTTAGCATGTGGTCTGAAACCAGATGTCGCGGTGACAGCTGACTACCTATAAGATAATCACTTCCTCTCTCAAGTCAAGAGAACTCCAATTGTTATCTGGGCCAATACACAGTGCCAGAATACATTTCCCAATCTTCCTTTAAGCTAGATGTGGCCATCTGACTACGTTCTAGCTCATGAAGAATAGTGAGGGATTGGACTCCTTCCCCTCCTCTACTTGCTTTGTTGGAAGGCAGACATAGCGGCTGGAATTCCAATGCTCTTTGTGAACTTTGAGGACATAGCCACACCCTGGGATGGTGAAGGAGAAAGTTAAAAGGAACATGAGCCTCTGAAATCTGTGGATCCCCCACACCAACCCTGAAACAACTAAAAAAAAAAAAAAAAAAAAAAATCATGTGCGTACGATGGAATATTATTCAGCCATAAAAAATAAAATAATGCCATTTGCAGCAACACGGTCATACTAAGAGCAGTAAACCAGACAGAGACAAATGACAGGGTGTCACTTCTACTGTGGGATCTCAGAAAAGACACAGATGAACTCATGTACAAAAACAGAAACAGAACTACAGACACAGAAAACAAATTTAAGGCTACCAGAGGGAAAAGGTGGAGGTGGAAGGATAAGTTCGGAATTTGGGATTAACAGATACACACTACCAATTATAGAATATAATTGACAAGGATCTATTGTATAATAGCACAGGGAACTATTCAGTATTTTGCAATAACTCATGGGGAAAGAATCTCAAAAATAACAGATATAGAGGTATGTATAACTGAATCACTTTGCTGCACGCCTGAAACTAATGCAACATTGTAAATCAACTACACTTCAATAAAATAGGTAAATAAAGACTAAACAAGAAGGATCTTAAGGTTAACAAAAACACCCACCTACCCTCTCTGAGTTAGGTATCATTACTACCCCTTACTAACCACAAGGAAACAGAGAGGGTCTCTCTCTCAACCAGAATCACACAGCCCATCAGCAGAGATGATGTGAGCCCAGGCAGTATTCCCCTAACCCCTGCACCACCCTGCCTGTCTTAGAAAGCTAGCAGCACACTACACCCCCCACCTCAGGACAGGGTACCTCAGCTTTCCAGCACCTTCTAAGCAGAGGTGTGGGGTAGGAGGGACACGCTGCTCAGGAAATGTTGACTATTCAGACTTCATGTCAAAGGTGGTCCACTGGTTATGAATCTAGCATAGTGCAGGGGACACGGGTTTGATTCCTGGTCCGGGAATATCCCTACATGCCGGGAAGCAACTAAGCCCATGAGCTACAATTACTGGAGCCGCAGCACCGACAGCCCAGGCTCCACAAGCAGAGAAGCCACTGCGAGGAAAGGCCTGAGCAGCGCTCTGGAGAGTAGCCCCCTCTCGCCGCAACAGAGAAAGCCCACGCGCAGCAACAAAGACCAGCGCAAAGATGGCTGTCTGCTCAAACCAGGGAGCTAACTGCCTGGGGCCAAGATCTCCTCACAGGATTCTGCAGGCAGCTAACACCTAGAGGATGGGAAGGAGAGGAGACGCAAGTGGTAAAATCTACATGGGACGGTCCAAAGAATTCTCGCCAGGCTGATGGGTGTCACCCCGGAGAGATCCCGCCTCCTGCTTCTTCCGGCCGCCCTCTCTCCCCCTGGGTCCTCCATACCAGCTGTGATCCTGCTTACACCCAGCTTTAGTCTATGGCTTGCTTACCTTCCCCAGCATGAGATCCCAAGGCTCCCAGCCCTCCCTGCAGGGAACAGAACACTCAGCAGGAGCATCGTAGTCGCCTGTGCATCTCAGGGCTGGGGAAGGACAGGCCCAGCCTGGCAACTAGCCCCAGGCACTCATGCAAGAAGCAGCTCACGCGACCGACGGGCAGCTCAGATCCGGCTGCCGCCACGGGCCCTGGAAAAACACACATTCCCAAAGGGAAGTCGCGCGCTGGCTAGCCCTACCCGGCATGTCGTTAAACTAACGCGAAAGGGTCCAGCATACCCCAAACAAGATTAAAGTCTCAGCTGCTTCTCCAACACATGCTCCAAGGCCTCCCAGCAACATGAGCCACCATGAGCACAACATTAAGGGCGAAATAAAGCCGCAAGGTCACCAGGTCCTCCTGGGAGTTGGGAACACAGTCCCAAGCGGGGGACACAGAGGCCCAAGCGTCTACCCATGCCCACTCTCCACAAGCGCTCGCTCAGGGAGCCTGAGTCAATATCATTTCCCACCTGGTCTGACCTTGTCAAGATCTGCGCCTGGGGAAGTCACCGGTGTTCCGCCAAGGAGCTCAAGGAAACATGGAACCTCCCCGATTTTCTGGGGAAGAGGCAGCGTCGCTGCCAACAGCCAGTCAATGTGCATGCTCTTTGTGACCCCATGGACTATAACCCTCCCGACTCCTCTGTCCATGGGATTCTCCAGCAAGAAGACTGTGAGTGGGTTGCTGTTTCCTTCCCCAGGGGATCTTCCCAACCCAGGAATCAAAGCCATGTCTCCTGCACTACAGGCAATTTATTTTTCACTTGCTGAGCCATCGGGGTGAGTGGACAGAATTTCCAGTTTGAAGTTTTTCTCGAAAGAACTTTTCTAGAGGCCACTACCAACATGTCTACAGTGGCCAAAAAACAAACATACATGCAACAAAGGAACCAGGTTAGAAAAGTATTTATCTCGCAGGGCTTTTCTAAGACTTAAACAAGTTATTTTCGGTAAAATGATGAGAACAGTGTCTGACACATAGCTAGCCACACATATATTACATATAGAAATTACATATACATATAATTATTTCTCAAATAATACACTGAGGCAATACGTAGCAATTACCTTAAAAAATTGTGGTCTTATTTTTTTCATTTTATAATTCAGGAAAGAGCTTTTATTGTTTTTGTTGTCAGAAACAGCAGGTTATGGAATTTAATTTACTCTATTCTATTTGCTAACAGCTCTGTGACATAGATATTATTTCTATTCTACCTAAAAGAAGCATTCCCAGGTGACCCAGTGGTAAAGAATCCACCTGCCAATACGGGAGACATCAGAGATGTGGGTTTGACCCCTTGGAAGGGAAGATCCCCTGGAGAAGGAAATGGCAACCCAGTCCAGTGTTCTTACATGGAGAATCCTGTGATCTCGTTCTGGATACATACAAGTCACATGACAATAGCAAACCTGTCCATGTCAGAGCACACGGCATCCCATAAAGAGCACCCCATCCACAGCCTCCCGGCTGCTCATCTCAATAGTGAGATTAAGGTCTAATGAGAGGGGAGCATGGGGACTGCTGCTGCTGAGTCGCTTCAGTCCTGCCAGACTCTGTGCGACCCCATAGACGGCAGCCCACCAGGCTCCCCCGTCCCTGGGATTCTCCAGGCAAGAACACTGGAGTAGGTTGCCATGTCCTTCTCCAATGCATGAAAGTGAAAAATGAAAGTGAAGTCACTCACTTGTGTCCAACTCCTAGAGACCCCATGGACTGCAGCCTACCAGGCTCCTCTGTCCGTGGGATTTTCCAGGCAAGAGTACTGGAGTGGGGTGCCATTGCCTTCTCCAATGGAGACTAGTAAACATCAACCAAATCCCCAACATCAACGATATTTTCTGAATCTACTTTGAAATCACCACTACACCATCTCCAAGACAAACACTGACGCCTTCGTAGCAAGACAGCCTAGGCTTCCTCGCCAAGAAACTGTCACTTGATTCACTGTTCTGAGCCCTCCAATCTCCCAAAGAGGGGAAAACAAGACGTGTATTCTCCACCTTCTGGTCCAGCCTGAATTTTGATCACCAGTGGTCACTGTTCAACCTTGTTAATCTCATCTCCTATGGAGACAGCGTGAGTTTGGGGGTTGCCCTGCTAAGCTGTGTGAGGTTTCACACACACACAGAAGACAGGTGGAAGGACCAAGGTCAGGTAGCATGTCAGCTCCTTCTCTTGCCCCGTCGATTACCTGCCATTTCAGTTTGCCCAGCAAGAGCAAACAAAACAGTCCACTTCACAAAAAGCCAACCTCTGTTCACTGCCTTCTTCGAGCTTCTTATACCCTCCCTCAACCACCTCTTAAACTGTTTTTCATAAAAGATATATGACCCACCTGCTCCTACCACTTCCAACCAGAACGAATCTCTTTCATCAACCTCCTACCCCCACCCCGCAGCAGACTGATGGGGCTGAAAAAGTGGGAAATCGTTTGGCTTCCTATGAACTGTTACTATCATCATCATCATCATCATCATCAGGTCCCATGCTCATCTCTGACACCTAACCTGGAAACTCCTTCAGGGCCATGGAGAATCCCCCTGGGCTCAGGGAGGGATGGAGGACTCTTAACACATGTCCCCTGATGGGCCAGGGTGATGGTCAGTAAACAAGTGTCCCTTCATTATCATTCACTGTCATAATTTATCTATTGTTGCCATAATCATAATCATAACCAAAATATAGAACTCTCTAACATCACTACCATTCTTCATCATCAAGAACATTTTTAGGTCTATGAATATGCCTGAGATGCTTCCTGGTGGCTCAGAGGTTAAAGTGTCTGCCTGCAATGTGGGAGACCTAGGTTCGATCCCTGGGTCGGGAAGATCCCCTGGAGAAGGAAATGGCAACTCACTCCAGTATTCTTGCCTGGAGAATTCCACGGACAGAGGAGCCTGGTGGGCTACAGTCCACGGGGTCACAAAGAGTCGGACACGACTGAGCGACTTCACTTTCACTTTCAAGATGCCACACTAGGATGGGAAAGTTAACATCACTGACGCTTCCTCTTACCCAGTGTACTTATCCCTGATTAAAGACCAGC
This sequence comes from Madoqua kirkii, assembly GCA_006408675.1. Lineage (NCBI taxonomy): Eukaryota > Metazoa > Chordata > Mammalia > Artiodactyla > Bovidae > Madoqua > Madoqua kirkii. The sequence continues at coordinate 34,596 of SJYC01030734.1, forward strand.
CAGTCAGCAGAATAATCAGTCCCCAACCATTCAAGACCTAGTTCATCTGGGGACCACCCCGAGCCCCCAGTCCCCCGACCACGAGCGGATCAGACTTGAGTTTCAGGGATAAGAGCGGCTGCACCTGATGATGAGGATCGTGGTGTCAGGCCACCCATGGCTAACGGTGAACTCCCTCACGGCAAACTTGATTTTGAAGACCCATCATTCACTGAAGACAGCTTGTTTGTCAAACCCACTTGTGTAGAAGATTTTATGTCGAGAGAATGCTCACAGCTGTGGGAAGCTAAACATTCCCCCAACCCTCTGGAGAAGCAGGGAAACTGCCTAGCCTGCCTCTGAATTACTGATGTCATAATTTATTGAAAGGTCTCTGCTAGGTCATAGGTCACACCCGCTATGCAATGTCAGGTCCCTACTCCAGGGTCTCTGCCTGGGGGGCGGGGGGTGGCAAGCAAATGGAGAGAGTGGTCCCTGAGAATCTACCTTTCAAGGATCTTATAGCCCCGAACCTGACCGGCACTCAGCATCAACACACTCGTCTGGTGACCTCATTTCATCATCTCCTAAAGCAGCGGGCGGTGCTGGGGGGTGTGGTGTGGTATTCTTCACTCTACTTTACCAATATGAAACCTAAGGCTGGTAAATTTCCCCCTGATTTCCAGCTAGTTGATAGGGGGACCAGGACTAGGACCAACTATTAGAACTGTTGGTCCACTGCTCATTTCATTCAATAAAGAGGTTGCCCCAACGTGTTTACATTCCCTGCCAGGCATTCTTCTAGATGCTGGGGACAGAAAAATGAACAAAACAGGTAATTCCTGCCTCACGGAGCTGACATTTCAGTGGGAGGACAGAAATTACAGACCTATAATATGTAAAATACAGTGTCAGAAAGTGAAAAACAGGCTGCCACTTGCCACTTCTAATTTCCCCAGTCAGGGAAGCTCTGTCTATATGGAGGACTTGAGCAGAGCCCAAAAGGAAACAGGTGAGTTCTGTCAGCTGAAGGGAAAACTGTGTTCCAGGCAGAAAGTACGATATCGGAGGCGGGAGCAGGCTGGGCACGCTGGAAAAAAGCGGGAGAAACGCAGGCGTGACAGGAGCAGGTGAGCGAGGGGGCCAGGGAGGGGAGCTGACTGGTAGGGAGCCAGAAGCCAGAGGGCCTTGCGGACTGTACTAAGGATCTCAAATTTTACTCCCGGGAAGACGGGAGGCCTCCCAAGGGCACTGACACCGGAGGGTCACTCCGGAACAATGTTTAAGCGGGGGACTGGAGAAGCTGGGAGCTCCATCAGGAGCTGACTGCCAAAGTCCAGGCAGAGATGTGCTGTTAAAACCACACAGCCTCACTGACGCCATGACAGGCTCATATGAGGTGTACCAGGCCAAAGAAAAATCCCTGAGTCATTCTGTGGGATCTTCCGGGATGACGTGATGGAGACCCAATCAGGGAAATAACTCCACCTATTCATGATATGAGCCAATCCGCACGAGACACAAAGTCCTAAACCCATGCACGTGCATTGTATAACCAATCAGCTCATGCCAAATATCTGTCTTTGTCTTAAACCTATAAATACTCCTGTAATTCCAGGCTTGGGGCTCTCTGCCTCACTCCACTGCGTTGGACGTGACAGAGTGCCCTAACTCGAGTTAGCAATAAACTCCCTTCTTGCTTTTGCATTGCCGTGGTGGACTTGTTCTCTCAGTCTATTCAGAGACTTGTACCCCAACGGACCACATGTAACATGTATACAGAAGCCATGCATAATTTTCCAGCACAACTAAAAAAAACAACCCTTTTTTCCTTTCTCCTCCACCTGCATCCTGATAACCTGACTCAGAGACAAGGTGTCCAGCCTGAGACTCAGAGACAGGGTGTCCTGTCCACCCGCGTCCTGATAACCTGACTCAGAGACAGGGTGTCCAGCCTGGGGTGTGGGTGCCAGGCATTTCCACTGTGTCAATGGCCTGCTTGTTAGGCCATGGTCCACGGTGAGGATGAGGTTCAGGAAAGGACCAGCGTTGACTTTGGTTTCTATTATTTGAAGATGTTTGCTTGACTCTCCACTGTCTGATTCTCTGGATTGCGGCCATCAGTTCTCTGATTTGATACTCTGTTCCCATAGGCCAGGAAGTATTTTAAGTACCAGAAGATATTGATCTCCAATAGGTGACAGCGGCACTGGGGACAAAGAAATGGAAGTGCCCGTCGGGCACTGCGCACAGCTTGGCTCTCACCTAACTCGAGATTTGTAACCGACAAGAAACCTGGGATCACCTCTTCAACAGCATCAAGAGCCATCCAGTAACACTGACTTTAGGTCGCTGGAAAGAAGTCTCACTGTCGAATGAGGTCTCTTAAAATAATGAACCTTGGGACTTCTCTAGTGGTCCATTGGCTAAGACTCTGCACTCCCAATGCAAGGTTCAATCCCTGGTCAGGGAACTAGATCCCACATGCCTCACCAAAGATCCTGCGTGCTGCCACTGAGACCCAGCACAGCCAAATAAATAAGTAAAAATAAATTAAAAAAAAAAAAAACCTAAACATACAACTGTACGGCTGTGAGCATAACTGACGCCATCTTGGGCCCAGGCAGCTCTTCCTGCCCTCCCACTGACCCCACCCAGGACTGTACTGGGCGGTAAATCCCACCTCTGTCATTACAGCCTTTGTAGTCAAGAGGTATTGTTTAATAATCACTAGGACCAGGTGGCCTCCATGCTCTGTTAGCCCCCAAACAATGATAAGAGACCTTGGTTGACATATTCCTGGCGCCCATGCAAACAGTTACCCTTCATAAACTCAATTTAGGAAGGCATGTGCTGTTTCTGAGCATCCACCCCACCCCCAGGTTATCTAAAACCATCCTAGTGGCCCCTTGGAGGTACAGAGTGCATCTAGCATTCTAGGAATGCTTCTAGATCGCTGTCCATGGGATCTCCACCTCACCCTGTAAGTTTCCAGTAACAACTTGGTCCATGGATTATACAGGCTCCTGCCTCGTTTTTCCACCTGCAGACACCTCCTCAGTTCAGTGGGCTCTCTTCATGCCCTCCACCCTCCAACAATAGCATCAGGACTCTTAGTGACACTGGGCTTCCCTGGTGGCTCAGACGATAAAGAACCTGCCTGCAATGCAGGAGACACGGGTTGGATCTAGGTCAGGAAGACCCCCTGGAGAAGGGTAGGACAACCTACTCCAGTAGTCTTGCCTAGAGAATCCCATGGACCAAGGAGCCTGGCAGACTACAGGCCATGGGGTTGCAAAGAGCCGGACACGACTGAGCGAGAATGCCTCCACTTCTTAGTGACGTTAATTTTCCTTTCTATAGGCTGAGCTAAGGAGCCCTCCTTCGAGGCTGGTAAGGAAAGTAGCCTGAGGCTCACATGGCCCCCTCCAGGCAGGGCCTGGCCTCCCACAGTTTCTTACGGCTTCATTTCCACACCCACTCTCCTTCATGCTCACGGGCTATCTCCTCTTATCACCATGAACTCCCGTTTCCAACCAGTGTTCTCCACCAAGGGAAATACGCTGGCATTCAGCCAGAACACGTCTCAATTTGGTTTCTGGTCTTGTGCACTGTTTTGTGAGGCTGTTTATGAGGCACCTGGAAATTAGTCCTGGGGAAAAGAACAAACATAATGGAAAATAAAAGATTCCATTAACTCGATGACTCTTGTGGCTGATGAAAGCTATGCCTGGTGCCGCTCAAGGTTAAAAAAAAAAAAGAGAGAGAACGGGGAGGGGGAAATGGCTTACTAAATAGCCTCCTCTCAGCAAATTATTTCATTAGCAAAAAAACGCAAATTGCATTCCTACAGTGACCGACTGACTCAGCAGAGACTCTGGTGCCCAGTAGATTTCCGGTCAAACAGGCACTACAATTCCATAGAACCTCAGTGTCCACACTGGCTCTTGTTCCCCAGCCATTCTCCACATCCCATGTGAGACATAGGCTACTGTGCTGTCTGTGAACCTCACATCCATCTCCCTGAACTGCTGCCACTCTGAGCAGAGCCTTGAAACCAACCACATAACATCCACTAAAACAAGAAGAAAATCTGATAAGTTAGAGGCACTGAACAGCAAAGCCTGAGCAAAGCAAGTGACTGCTGCCCTGGAGAGATGAGGACCACCGGTAGCATCCTCGTCCTCTGGCCTTTCAACTCAGGGACATGGGCTTCAGGCAGGGACAAGGCAACTACAGAATTCAGAGGGAGGCCAGGACTCCAGAGATGTGCCCCAATCTGCTATTCTGGGCAAACACAGTGTGGCCCAGATCAGAGGCAGTACTGTTGAAACACGGCTTGGTCTTCCACTGCAAAATGTCACTTCCTTCAACAGCAAGCCTAAGTCTCCCAAGACTTACCCATATTTATAGCATGCTTCAATTGCCTTCTACTTCAATTTAATCCACTTCATGAATTAAAGGGCCTCTCTTTCCTCTCTCCCAGTCATTCTGTAAGCCAGCAGGCTCTCATTTCAAACAGACTGGAATAAAATGTTCTCCTTAATCAAAGAACGTGGTTTCAAGGTCTGCCACACTTGGGCTATTACTTTGATTTTGGTATCACAATGGCACAGCCTTTCAGGACACCAAAGGAAGGTTCCTATTAAATGCAGCATGGAGCCTGGCCAGCACCCCACTGCCCCTGCCCCTTACAGCCTTCAGAGCTGTATAGACACGCACAGCTGACCTCAGGGCCGATGGCAGAGGCCCTAGGAAAGGAATGGCAAGCTTTTTCTGGAAAGGTCCCAGAAGTCAATATTTTAAGCTCAGTGGGCCACAGGGTCTCTGCCTTAACTACTCAGTTCTGCTGAGTACCTGTAGACGAATGCAAATTGGTGCAGCCACTCAGGAGAACAGTATTGATGATCCTTAAAAAAACAAAAATAGAGTTACCATATGAGCCAGCAATCCTACTCCTGGGCATATATCTGGAGAAAACCATACCTTGAAAAGAAATGTCCACCCAAATGTTCGCTGCAGCACTATTTACAACAGCCAAGACCCAGATGCGACCTAAATGTCTATCGCAAAGGAACGGACAAAGAAAATGCGGTACAGATATATACAATGGAATATTACTCAGCCATAAAAAAGAATGGAATAATGTCATCTGCAGCAACATGGATGGAATAGAAATGATCACACTAAGTGAACTGAATTAGAGAAATACAAATATCATAGCATCACTTACAGGTGGAATCTACAACAGATACAAATGAACTAATTTACAAAACAGAAACAGACTCACAGACATGGAAACCAGACTTGTGGTTGCCAAGAGGGAGGGGAGGCAGGGGAGGGCTGGATGGGGACTTTGGGATTCGCAGATGCAAACCAACATGTACAGGACGGATAAACAGCAAGGTCCTACTGGACAGCACAGGAGCTACAGTCAATATCCTGTGATAAACCCGAATGGAATATGAAAAAGAACACAGGTACAAATCGATGTGTATATATATGAACAGCTCAATCACTTTGCTGTACACCAGAAACTAACACTTATAAGTCAACTATGCTTCAGTAAAAAGTAAAAAAATAGTGACAACTGATGTACATACCTCAATCCAACCAGAATTCTGTTAACATGGATTAACAAACACACAGATTGAGATATCCTAGACTCTCTGCTTTTAATTTACAACAAAGCAGATCAGGGAGCATAAACAGAAGCCATGAGTCCTCTGTAAACCAAGGCAGAGGGCAGAAATGGCCACATGAGTAGCACTAATGCATAAACACAAATAAATAGGAAAGCAAAATCAAACCATTCAACATTGCTATGCATGGATTAATTTAGGCTATCTTAGACCACACGCTAACTTAGAAAACTGACTAGACAGGAACTTCCTCAGCATTCCAGGAAGACTCTGCTTTCCAAAGCAGGGGTTCAGGTTCAGTCCCTGGCTGGGGAACTAAGGGTCCACGTGCCGCAGAGTGCGGACAAAACTTTTTTAAAAACTAAAGCAGGGGCTCCAGGGTGCACGGGCTCGGCAGTCGCAGCTCCCCACCTTCAGGGCGCAGGTTCAACGGCCGTGGCGCACAGGCCAGCTGCTCCACAGCATGCGGGGTCTTCCCAACAAGGAACGAACCCGCGTCTCCCGCATGGACAGGCAGATTCTTCACCACCGAGCCACCAGGGAAGCCCCAGTACAGGGCTGTGAGCACAGCATCTAATAAATAGCTGTTGGATGCGAACAGGGTAAAAATGACCACAAATGAGACCGGCCCCACTCTGCCATTACCGTCTCCACACCCTCTGCCCTCCCACCTCTTGTCTTGCAGCATCCCCTCAGCACAGAGGGGCCTTGAGGGTATTATGCTAAGTGAGCTAAGTCTGGGAAAGAGAAATCTGTACGATGTCACTTCCATGTGAAACCTAAAAAAAGCAAACTCAGAAACAGAGAGTAGACTGGTGGAAGGCTTAAGGGGTGGAAGAATGGGAATGCTGGTCAAACCCCCCAGGTCCATGTTTATACCTCAAATACAAACTTCCAGGTGGAAGATGAGTAAGTTCTGAGGATCTAACGTACAACATGGCAACTATAGTTAACAATACTATATACTAATACTACATACTTGAAAGTTGCTAAAGAAGTAAGTCTTAACTGCTCGTAACACACACAGTACTGAAATGAAGTGATGGATGTATTGACTACCCTTATTCTGGCAATGATTTTGTAATATAGTCATGTATCAAATCACTACTTCTTACACCTGAAAGTCATACGCTGACATACAGGTATGTCAATTACGTCTCATAAAGCTAGGTGAAAATCTCTCCAGCACTGTCTCCGTAAGTCAATAATTAATGCACAGTAAGTTTTTATTTACTCTGTGTGTGTGTGTGTGCGTGTGCACTCAGAAGCTGAGTCATGTCTGATTCTTTGCGGCTCCCAGGACTATAGCCCACAAGGCTCCTCTGTCCGTGGAATTCTCCAGGCAAGAATACGGGAATGGGTTGCCTTGTTCTTCTCCAGGGCATCTTCCCAACCCAGGGATCAAACCTGTGTCTCCTGCGTCTCCTGCATTGGCAGGTGGGTTCTTTACTACTAGCACCGTTTGGGAAGCCATTTACTCTGACATGGTTCAAATTCTATCAAAAAGTCTAAAACCCCCATTGATAGATACTAAATTCTTGTCAGAGGGCCTCCATCCTAGAACACCAGAGAATTAGTCAAAATGCAAAGAGCAGTGAACAGATTTTATACAACTTCTTACCCACATATTTCCTCAATTGTAGGGTAGCCGTAAAATGTTCCTTCCTGGTTTTTCTTTCTGGTTGGGTGGATCTGGCAGGCTTTAGAGAGTGGCCATTCCCCTGCCTTTAAAATCAGAGGGGTCAGATGTGACAGGATTCTTAGACATTATGCTGCTTTTGTTCTTGTGAGCAAAGCAGAAATGAGATACCCTATACCTTCTTCAGAAACCAACCTCCCTCTAAACTGACTCAAAGTCAATTTTTTACCACCATCCCCCAAAATGATCATTTCCCAGAATCCACCACTCACCACGGATTATGTTAATCCGTGCAATAAAAATGCAAATGTTTGTTCCACTCAATACTCTCAAAAGACTGAAGTGGACATTTTCCCAGTCACCTTTCCCCCCAACATAAAAGCTCTACAAATCTGTGATTAATTACTTCTCAGGCACCTGCTAATCTCCCTTCCTCTTTTCAATTAACCAAACCAAAATCAGTGGGTTTTCATATTCATGCTGAAGAATCCAACTGTGTTGATTCATCGACCTGGCCCTTCCCAGAAAATGATCACTTATCTCTCCTTTTGTATCTTTAACTCTTCAGCTTAACACTTTTTAAATTCTTCTTCATATTCTTTTCCATCATGATTTATCACAGAATACTGAATATAGTTCCCTGTGCTATACAGTAGGACCTTGTTGTTCATCCATTCTCCATATACTAGCTTGCATCTAGTAATCCCAACCTCTCAGTCCACCCCTCTCTCACCTTCCCTCCCCCTTGGCACCCACCAATCTATTTGTCTGTGAGTCTAAGAAGCAGATTCTTTAAATGTGTGATTACAGTTTAAAGTATTAAAGGATTCCAATTAAGTCTGTAAGGTGCTAAAGTCCTAAGAAATTCAATGTTACATTTAGAAGTTAAGTGAATGGTAATAAAGAAGTGAAACAATTTTTAACATAAAAATTATTGGTTAATAAATAAAATGATCTCCACAAGCTGATTTTGGGTTTACTAGATTTAAAATTTTACAATTTTAATAAACTGAATAATCATTGAAAAAGATATATAAATTCCAACTGACTGTCAATGTTCCTTTCCAAGTATAAAAGACATCCTCTGTTACTAAAGACACACTGTCAATTCACTTAGCCATTATGTTATGATTTTAAACCTTCTTTCTGGGCTTTTTAAAAATACTAATAATGACAATGTAAAAAGACAAGTCTCCTGGAAAATCAAATGAGCTCTCTTAAGAGCATATGCTGGAGATGTTCTTAATCTAAAATCCTTGTCAGGACTTCCCTGGTGGTCCAGTGGCTAAGACTCCACGCTCCCAATGCAGGGGACCTAGGTTCAATCCCTGGTCAGGGGACTAGATCCCGCATGCTGCAACTAAGACAAAAGATGCCACACACTGCAACCAAACCTGGCACAGCCAAATAAATTTTTTAATGTTTGGAATTAAAAATAACCTCAGAAAGGAAAAAGGTTAATGAGATGGTAAGGTGGTCATTATTGGCAGCCCTGCCAACTAAACAGAAAACAATAAGGAGCAAGCCAGCCATCCTGGTCTCCAGGCCTCCAGCTGGGTGGCCGAACCTGTAAGGATGGAGATGAGTCAGTGGACAGAGCAGATCAGTTAAGACACGGAAACAGGGGCGCACACACTCTGTTCTGGAAGGCCAGTGGGGAGGCACACTCACTACTGCTAGATCACCTAACTCTTCAGAAAGTTTTGAATAACTACGCTTTATATATCCAGATTTTTGAATGAAAGCATTTGAGTTTTAAATCATGGCAACTGAACGTCTAAAAATATCTGCACGAGCAAGACGAAACAGAGAGACCGCCTACACACCAGGAGCCTGCTCGTGACTCTCGGTCTCCAGGGCCAAGTCCACACCGGAGGCTCTCAGAGCCCCGCGCGCCCCTGCCTGTCAGCCCCGCCAGCGCCAGTGGAGGCCAAACGCCCCACACTGCTGAGATCACTCCGCTCCCTGAGTCTGGGGCTCCGCTCCCACCGCACCTTCCGTGCGGAACACCCTGCCCTGCCCCCTGACAGACCCCCCTCTCTGCTGCCCAGGTGCTGCTCCCTCAGGGCTGATTCAACTGCTGCCCCTCTGACTCTTCCACAGACTAGTAAATAACACCTTACTATCCACGTAAGTGTGACGCACCAAACACACTCAGCACAGCGCCTGGCAGAGAAGACCAAACTGAAACACAGGCGGCTCCATCTGCGCTCCTTCACTGCAAATAGCAGACACCAATCTGAACTTGCTTGAGCGAAACCAGGGGTGACTGACTAATGGTTCAAGGCATCTCACAGAAGACGAGGAAGTAGGCAGGCCTCAGAAGGCCCCAGGAGCAAAGAACCGGAAATCCAGCCAGCAGAAAGGACGCAGTCTCTCTCTGATTCTAGTCTCTGCCTCTCCAGAAATAAACGTACTGTTACAGCTCCCAAGGTGGCACCTTGTAGAACTCCACCAAGAGGCCACCTTGCTCGCTTGTCTCTCCAACTTACAATTTCCAAGAGAGGGGAATAGACAAGGGTCCACGGGAGGCAGTCCTCAAAGCAGGAGGAACAGCTTCCAGAATGTGTCTCCAGTGGGGATTCCTATCCTGGGCTGGAAAACAAGGCTGGAGATACAGGCAAGGCAGGACTGCCCCCAGACCACGCCACACAGAAAGTTTCATCAAACATGCTTTTTTGGTTGGTGGTGGTGGCGGCGGCAGCCTTTTTCTAAATTAAAATACAGTTCATTTACAATATTTCAGGTGTACAGCAAGGTGGTTCAGTTATATATGTGTGTGTATCTATATATACACATATATGTATTCTTTTTTCAGATTCTCTTCCATTTTAGGTTATTACAAGGTATTGAATACAGCTCCCTATGTTATATAGTCAGAGAAGGAAATGGCAACCCACTCCAGTATTCTTGCCTAGAGAATCCTGTGGACAGAGGAGCCTGGTGGGCTGCTGTCCTTAGGGTGACACAGAGTCAGACATGACTGAAGCGGCTTGGTGTGCATGCATGCATTGGAGAAGGAAATGGCAACCCACTCCAGTCTTCTTGCCTGGACAGTCCCGGGACAGAGGAGCCTGGTGGGCTGCCGTCTATGGGGTCGCACAGAGTCGGACACGACTGAAGCGACTCAGCAGCAGCAGCAGCAGGTTACATAGCTGGTCCTTGCGTTTTCACTCCATTTTATACACAGCAGTGTGATCTGTTGATCCCACATTCCCAATTTATCCTTCCATCCCCCAACACGTTATCATAATTATCCACTGCTTTATTCCAAAGAGAAGTCCACATTCCTATACCTCCCAGGGCAGCAGAATGATGACCATGAGCTCCTAATGACTGCTCATCCTCAGTGGAAACTCACTTCAGAGATGCATATGTAAGAGGTTTTTTGTTTTGTTCATTTGTTTAGGTTTTTTGGTCATCCCATGTGGCTTGTGGGGCCTTAGTTCTCCAACTAGGAACTGAACCCAGTCCTTGGCAGTGAAAGCACAGAGTTTTAACCACAGGACCACCAGGGAATGCCCAGGTAAAGAGTTATTATAACAAAAGGAACAAAATGCAGAACTATGGAGAAAGCAAACAGATTAGTGGTTGCCAACAGTTTGGGAGGAAAGGGGGAGAAACCAATAGACGGAGCACAGGGCATTTCGGGTAGTGAAAGCATTCTGCAAGACACCATAGTGGTGGATATGACATGCATTTGTCAAAACCCAAGGAACACACAATACAATGTAGCTTGGTGTATGCAAACTAGGAAAGAAAATCATTCAGGATGTCAGGAGATTTCAGGAAAGAAGCCAGACCGTGACGAGAGAATCTATACTACAAATGTATGGAACAGCCTCACTGGAGGGAGTGGAAGAGGCGCTCACCTAAGTAACTTTGGAAATGAGTGAAGTCGATAAGACTAAAGACAAAGGAAGCTACACCTGAGCACTGTATTCTGCTTGATAAAGTTGTTTCCCATAGAGCTATCTGTTAATAATTCTGATACTGCTGTACATGTACAATGGAATTGAACAGTTAAGCAAACAAATGTCAGAAGGTAAAATCCAAGTTTCTCACTGTTAAACTGGGGATTTACAGATAAACAAGAGGATGACTCTAGAGTGATCCATATGGTGATGTATTAGAGTTGGAGATATCAGTAATGTTAAACTAAAGTCAAACTCATGTTCAGATACAGATGGTTACACATACACACACACACACACAGAGCTTAGCACACACAAATAATTTTTTCTCCTGTCAGCTGAGAAGTCCTAAAACAAATGACACCCCATTAGCAACAAGCGCACCTAGCACCTGGATCTTGGTTTCTAACGCCATTCTCCAACAAAAGAAACCCGGGCTCCCTGGGGAAACGGCGGCTGATTCTAGGACGGGAGCGGGAAATACTCAAGAGGAGCCTGGAGGGTCTCCCAGGGCCAGAAAGTAAGGGAGTGCTCCAAAACAAACACAAACGTCCACAGGACGGGGGCGGGGGGCGCTTTAAGACGACAAGCCAACCAAAAGAGGTCAACGTCGGAACCATTTTAGCAGCAAAATAAAGTAAGACTGGACCATAACCCAAAGCTAAAAGCAAAAACCCAGGATTCCACACCGATATGAATAAATGATTAAATGGAAATCAGATAAATCACCCCTGCAAAAGAATTTTAAATAAATTATGTAGACGCACTTCCCTCCAGGAAGCAGAGCATAATGCTCTACCTAAGGGTAGGCTGCACATAGTGACTTCCTTCTACAGAGCGCAGGATGAGAAGAGTGGAAAAAGAGAAGCGTCACAGCAGAGAGAACGGACAGTCACTACTTCCTAGCCTGGCAATCAAGTTAACAGCAACAGTCACAAACCACATCCATACATGTACCCCCTTGATATGATGGCTCTTCATCTCTGTGCTTTTCCTCTCAAAACCCACCACCCAGTCTAACCACGAGAAAAGCAGCAAACAAATTCCAGCATGGGGCATCGTACCATATATCTGACGGGACTCTTCAAACTTGTCAAAGTCATCAGAAACAAAGTTGACGAAACTGTCACAATCAAGACAAGACTAGTAAATGAAACGTGGTCCTAGAATGGGATTCTGGGGCATAAAAAGGAGAGGAGGTTAAAAAAAAACACTAAAGAAATCTGAACAAACTATATACTTTAGTTAATAATGGGGTGTCAACAGGACTTTCTGGTGCCAGTGGCTAGGACTCCACGCATCTACTGCAGGGAACAAGGGTTCAGCCCTTGGTCGGGGAACTAAGATGTCACATGCTACACGGCAGAGCCAAAAAATAAATATATAAATAAGGTATCGATACTGGTTCACTAGTTGTAACAAATGTACCACATTAAATAAGATGCTCATTATAGAGGAATTGTGGGGGTGGCGTGGGGAGTATAGAGGAACTCTGTGCCAGCTGCATTTCTGTCAACCCAAAAGTGCTCTGTAAAAATTCTATTAATTGTTTAAAAGTGGGAGGAAAGAGAGGAAAGGCACACAAGGGCCTGGGCTGCCAGTGTTCAGAGTCACAGTGACCCAGGCCCCAGTCCAGCTGGCTTCACGTGTAGCTCCGTCTTGCTGGGGTGGAATGCTCTTTTGTGTGCGACTGAGGGTTTTTTGTTTTGTTTTAATTTTTGGCCTTGCCATCTGGAGTAGGAAGTGGCAGCCCACTCCAGTATTCTTGCCTAGAAAATCCCACGGACAGAGGAGCCTGGCCAGCTACAGTCCATGGTGTCTCAAAGAGTTGGACACACCTGAGCACACACAGGCTATGCCACGTGGTTTGAGGGATCCTAGATCCCCCACCAAGGATCGAACCCATGTCCTTGGCAGTGACAGCACCGAGTCCTAACTACTGGACTGCCAGGGAATTCCTTTGAGGTGGGATTCTTCGTCTCACAAATGCACCCATATCTGGCCAAAACTCCTTAACTTGAAGATACAGCTACCAGCCATCAGCAGCAAGAACTTTTCCGAGCACAGAACAGAAGCTATTTTTAGTGACACCAGGAATTTCCAGAAAAATCTCAAGCAGTTAATGTGAGGGGTTCACAGGGGATCAAAATCACTTGGAACTTTAAAGGAGCAAGTGTGAGACTAAGGAAACCCTCACGTGAACACTTCACAGAGAAAGAGCAAGGGGCAAAGACCACAAAGGACTGAACAAGCATTCTGCATTTATGTGAACTGCTTTCCTTGGGTAATCACTCTCCTTTTATTGCAGAATCCTTACAGGCAAGCAGTCAAATCCCACAAAAAAAACTAAGCTATCCAGTCTGGAAAGGGGGCAGGAGGCCACCAGTTTTGCTTAATTAACATTGTCCCTTGTTAATAGCTAGCTGTCCCTGGCTGTCTCTTCAGAGGTCTTTTTTCTACCCAACACCACTGTGTAACCTGTTATGAATCAGAGGGCAAGTGTCACTTTGAAGGCAGTAAACAAATTTTGCTTAATTAACATTGTCCCTTGTTAATAGCTAGCTGTCCCTGGCTGTCTCTTCAGAGGTCTTTTTTCTACCCAACACCACTGTGTAACCTGTTATGAATCAGAGGGCAAGTGTCACTTTGAAAGGCAGTAAACAAATAAACATGGTCATTAAATTAGGGGAGACGGGAAGACTGTGAAGAGGAAAGGCATGAGGCCACCAAATACTATCTTTCTTTCTTTTGTATTTTTAAAAGCCAAAAATATTCTCTATCACACAAAATCATGTAAAATAACACTTTTCTTTAAAAAGAAAATTGAAAGTGTGCAATAGATTGGTCCTTCATGGCTTTAACTCTGGAGTTGAAAAAGAAACGCTGCCAGACACGCTCCAAATCCAGTGAGGCAGCAGTGTTAGAGACCTCCAGGCTGGAGTGGGCCCTGGTGTGCGCAGCCCCGGCACGCGCACAGTCCATCAGCACGGGCGCAGCAGCAGGGAGTGTGAGTGCACTCGAAACTTCCCGGAAGACAGCAACGCCAAGCCCTAGAGCATGATGGCTCTCTCAGGTAAAACCCTGGATAATACCATTTCCACTGTAAGCCTGCAAACGCAAGCCTCACTTGGAACCAACCCAAGTACCGAAAGCAGCCGAATTTAGTCTATTTGGAAAGTATCTTCGCCAGAGTGAAGATGTGAAAAATACTTGAGTGATTCAGTGATTTCACAAGAGCAGTTATCTCATTCAGTTGGATCTTTTCCTCTTAAGGGCCAGATGGTAATGTGAGGCACCGCAGGCTGTAGGGCATCTGGGACAACTACCCACGGCCTCCGTAGCACTCAACAGCCGTAGACAATAATGAAAGGAAGACCATGGCTCTGAGCCAACACAACTTTCCTGACAACAAGCAGCAGGCTAGATCTGACACACAGGGTGCACTCTGCCAACTACTGAAATAGATAACTCATTCTCATTCTCTCTCTCAAACAGTTGCCATCCATTCAAATTTCAGTAACAGAATGAAACGTTTTCGTTCATAAGTCAGGAAGAAAGATCGACATGAATCCGCTGTAAGTCTCCTTATTTCTTAAAGAAACTCGGTTGAAAGTCGCATAACTGTAAACAGTCCTGTAACAGGTAACAAATCTGACTCCGTATGGGACTTCTTCCATTAGCTCCAACCCTTGCGCTCTGTTCTCTGTCTGCACCTTTTGTAAAAGAACGTTGCCTACAGTCTGAAATGACAGGCCAACCCTTTCAAGGCTCTGCCTCCCAGACTTGACCTTTAAAGGTATTAACACTCTTCCATTCATACAGAGATAAAAAGTTACAGAATAGAGAACACCGTTTGTCTTGGGGGTGGTTTACAGGAACACTGTGACCAGACATACCTGGGTAGCAGGATCCCTGCACCAAGAAGCTGCAACTACCTGCCACACCCTCTCCTTTCAGTCTGAATTCTAATTCGGGTAAGATGGTTCTTTGAGACATGAATCTACCACCCTCTCAGGCTGCTGACTTTCTGCATCAAGTCGCTATTCCTTGCCCTAACACTCTGTCTCTCAATTTACTGGCCTATTGTGCAGTGAGCAGTATGAGCTTGGACTCAGGAACAGTACCTGGATGCAGCCAAGCAAAACGAGGCCAAGAATCACTTCTCAGGGTAACTATTTTCTCTAAGAGGAAGTGTTTGGGAGATGCACAGCCCATCTAGATCACACTGAAATGTCTCAAGGGCTCAGAAAGCTTATCTCCCCTGCCGCTGTCTTCCTAACACTCTGCCTCATGTGGAAGCTTTGACATGGTTCCTAGAATGTATGGAGCAAATCCAATCTCCATAATATGGCATACAAGATCTCCCAGGGCCCTCTGCATCTGGTCCGAACTTCATCTCCAGCCATTCTTTACATCTCCTTCTACCCACAAACTATACTCTGACAAATCAGAGGATGAATTACACCTCAAATACATCATTTGTCCATGAGTGTTCAAATCGCTAAGCTCTTATCAGAGTGACCATGTGTTGTCCAAAGAGTAAGAGGAATGCTGTTAATACCTATGCTGGGACAAGCAGCACAGTAAGGCAGACTGTCCTAGAATCATTTAACCTTCATTCATGATGAACTTCTCTGCTGTGAAAACCATTGCCAGCTCATTCCTCTCTGCCATTTCCGAGCTTCTGCTGACCTCCTTCTTGCAGAGGTAACCACTCCCTCATCTTTATATCTATGATAGCCTTTATCACATAGTATTGTATTTCATTTTCACCTATATGTTTTCTTTGAAGAATGTTTCCTCTGTATACTTCACTTTATGCTATAATTGTCCTACAGTCAGCAGTCTCCAATTGCTTGTTCATTTTCTTACAATAACAAAAAGCCATTCTTTGTCTATCATAAACCAGTGGTTCTCAGCTCAGATACTTTGGCTTCTCAGGGGATATCTGCAATGTCTGGAAACATTTCGGTTATCATAACTAGGGCAGAGACTACTGACATCTAGTGTGTGGAGAGACGCTCCTAAACATCCTACAACACACACATCACACCCCCCACAACAAAGACTTACCCAGCCCCAAATGCCAATCGTGCTAAGGCTGAGAAACTCTGGGATTAATTTAAAGCTTCAGCTCACTTCCTCATAAAGTTACTACGAATTCTGGATGACAGAAGTAAGAGGTCATGAAAATTTTCAGCCCATTTGCCATAAACACATTCAGAAAGCCAACACACCCAAGGAGTCAGGGTAACGTAAGACAAGGAAGAATACACAGGCATACTGTAAAGATTCAGGAATTGGCTTGAAGAGCAGTGTGGATGCAGTGTTACACAGAGCGCCCTGAATGTGACTCTCAAGCAGAAGTTATTAATCCAATGTATGAACAGTACCGAAGTAGGCAGCAGGAGAAATAAGAAACAACTTCAACCACATACAAAACCAAAGATGAAATAAAAGCCGCAAATTCTGGACCATTCCTGAGTCACTGACATTGGATATCTATAGTAGATTAAAACTAAAGAATCTCTTTCTGTCATCTTTCGGTGCCGCCAGAATGGGGCACATGGCTGTCCACTGTTGATATTTCAAGAATATCAACAATGCCGCAAACAGAGGAAAACACCCGGTCCTTATTAGGCCGTGCTCCAAAGCCACCATCAGGTTTCTAACTGTGATGATGAAGCATGGTTACACTGGTGAATCTGAAATCACTGATGATCATGGGCTGGGAAAACTGCTGTGAACCTCACAGGCAAGCTGAACAAGTGTGGAGTGAGCAGCCCCAGGTTGAGGTACAGTTCAAGGACCTAGGAAAATGGCAGAACAATCTGCTCCCATTCCGTCAGTTTGGTTTTACTGTACCGATCACCTCAGCTGGCATCATGGACCTTGAAGAAGCAAGACAAAAACACAGAGGAGGGAAAATCCTTGGATTCTTTTTCCAGGGATGTAATACATAAAAATAAAATGCCTCAGGGGTGGATGGGGGGACTAAAGAATCTTAAAAAAAAGTGGATATATAAATATGTATGAATGTGAAAGTCATTTAGTGGGGCCACTCTTTGCGACCCCATGGACGCCATGGATTTCTCCAGGCCAGAATATTGGAGTGGGTAGCTTTTCCCTTCTCCAGGGGATCTTTCCAACGCAGGGATTGAACCCAAGTCTCTCACACTGCAGGGAGATTCTTTACCAGCTGAGCCACAAATGATTCATTTTGTGGTACACCTGAAACTAACACAACATTGTAACTAACACAACTTACTCCAATAAAAAAATTTTTTAAGAATGAAAATAATAATAATAAAGTAGATTAAAACTGTATTCTTTACAAAAGTTGAATCTAAAACTTCTTCAACTATCATCAGAACCAAGGCCATTTATATGTAAGAGAAACTCCAGAATACTTAGAAGATATTTTCAACTACAGAATCTTTTTAATTCCTAAAGAAAAACTTGGCCACCAACGACTTAACTGCTTCCCTTAAAACAAATCTTTTATGCTTCCTTATTCACAGGAATCTGCACTCTTGAGACCCTGCTTGAGGACCTCCCTGGTGGTCCAGTGGCTAAGACTGTGCTCCCAATGCAGGGGGCCCGGGTTCGATCTCTGGGCAGGGAACTAGATCCCACATGCTACAACCAAAGATTCTGCGTGCTGCAACTAAGCCCCGTTGTAGCCAAATAAATAAAAATTGAATCCTTGTTTGGTAAAATTTCCCAATAACTGAGTCTGAAACATCCTACATACCTTTCTGCCTTCATAAACTGAACAAACTACGTCAAATTTGCTTCTCCTGGTTGCCCAGGTCACCTTAACTACTTTACTATTGTACTAATGTAACTCTCTCAGCCTGTTTAGAAGAGACAGAAGACCAGCACTTCACGAAACAGCCCCTGATGGCTGATTTTCTCCTGTGATCATTCCAGGGTCACCCACTGAGCTGAAACCATCATTCCTGCTGCAGCCAGTATACCTGCCTGCCCCTCCTTCTCCAGCCTTTTCTAACTCAGCTCTTCTGGAAATTTTATATGAAGCAATTAACCAGAAACACCTTATCTGGATAAGAGTCTGAGTGAATGGATGATGGAGGAATCCTTCCACTAATACAGTAAGTCCCTAACATACAAACAAGTTTCTTTCCAGAATGCTTCTGAAAGTCCAACTTATTCATAAATTCAAGAAAGTCGAGGGCTTCCCAGGTGGCACAGCAGTAAAGAATCCAACTACCAATGCAGGAGATAAGGAGATGTGGGTTCGATCCTTGGGTCGGGAAGACTCCCTTGGAGTAGGAAATAGCAACCCACTCCAGTATGCTTGCCTGGAAAATTCCATAGAGGAGCCTGGTGGGCCACAGCCTATGGGGTCACAAAGAGCTGGACACGACTGAGCACATGGGCACCAACAAAGTTAGCATAAGTATCCAATTAAGACAATCAGCTTTATAGCACTGTACGGCAATAGGTTTATAATACTTTTCACACAAATAATACATAAAAACAAATACAAAAAAAAAAAAGAAAACGTTTTTAATCCTAGAGGACAATACCTACGGTACAGTAGGACAGTAGAGCAGCTTGCCTACAGGGGCCAGCACCAAGGGAACAGGCAGGAAGAGCTACTGGCTGGAGGAGGGAGAGGCAGGTGCAGATGGCAGAGCTGAAGGGTCGTCAGCAACAGGAGAAGGGGGGCAAGCTGCAGTTTCACTCACATCTGACCTTTGCACCTTTGAAAGTTTGCAACTTGAAGGTTTGTATGTAGGGGACTTGCTGTACTAAAGCAGAGATTTGCACCTGTGAATTCTCATATCTTTGTATGTTCATGCCTTGGATTCCTCTCTTTTACCACAACCCCTAACACTTGTTCAAGAACTGGGAGGAAGCCACACAGGTGAGGGGCGAAAAGTTTTAAAAGCCCCAAAGGGCTATGCTTCATAATCAAAATAAAGAACAAAGAGAGAGAATAAATTAAACATGAGCCACAACCAGTAAAATAAGGTCATGAAACCCCCTAGGGATGAGATCACGTTAGTTACATTTCTAACATCACCTCTATCCTAAAGCACAAAATCATTAAGAAAAATAACAGACTTGCAGATGTTATTGAAAACCCTACAGAAAAATGAGCACTCGGGTTCTTACAAAACTTTGATTCAGAGGTATTGATTTAAAATAAATAAATAAATAAAAATTAAAAATTAAAAAAAACAGGCAACACATAACCAAAGCATCCTGTTCATTCGGCGTCTATCTTAACCTGCCTGGGGCTGGGAGGGAGGTGCGGAAAAACCACTAATTGAGAGTTTCAGGAATGACTCATATATCAAGGTGACTTTTAAAAGTTTATCTGCATGCTGCCAGCCAATAATTATTGTGTGAACCACCCCTCCCCACGCCCCAATACTCTGCTCTTAACTCAGATGACACACACCCTGGCATCTACCTCAGACTTGCACAAAAACACCCAGAATACACATTCACACCCACATAACTCCATCAAGACTGAAAGTTTAACTTGAAGGTACCAAAAGATGCTGACAGGAGAAGATAGAAATATAAAAACTATTGTTCAAAAGTCAATCCATTATCAGGTCTGTGTTTATGGAACACTGGTACCATCTGATCAGAGATAAGAAAAAATAAACAAAATTCAAAACACATATTCCACAAAGAACATCAGAAAATTCATACTTGTAGAAAAAGGGCTAAATATCTATGACTGCCTTTGTATTCATGTTCTTTAGTTCCTTTATTTTTTAAATTAAAATACGTATAGTTGATTTACAATGCTGTGTGAGTTTCAGGTATATAACAAAGTGAAACATGTAGGTAAATCTATTCTTTTCCAGATTCTTTTCCATTATAGGTTACTATAAGATACTGGATATAATTCCCTGTCCCATACAGTAGATCTTTGCTGTTTTTCTGTCTTATACACAGTAGTGTGTACATCTCAATCCCAAACTTCTAACATACCCCTCCCTCCTCTCTTCTTGAAGGCAGCATTTCCCAAAGGGTCTCCCATACAGTTTCAAAAACAAAAGAAGTCCCCACAGTCTAAACAAGTTCAAAGACTGCTTCCTATATTACCCTCATATGAATTAGGATTGCATTCAGCTACATCTTGTGAGTCTCTCAGAGAGCAAAGAGATCCAATCAGTCAATCCTGAAGGAAATCAACGCTGGATTTCCATTGGAAGGACTGATGCTGAAGCTGAAGCTCCAAAACTTTTGCCACTTGATGCAAAGAGACCACTCCTCGGAAAAGACCTGATGCTGGGAAAGCCTGAGGGCAGGAGGAGAAGGGGGAGACAGAGGACGAGATGGTTGGGTGGCGTCACTGACTCGATGGACATGAGTTAGAGCGAATTTCGGGAGATAGTGAAGGACAGGGAAGCCTGGCTTGCTGCAGTCCAGGGGGTCACGAAGAGTTGGACACAACTTAGCAACTGAACAATAGGTCATAAAAACTCAACTTCAATGGTTTAACAAACAGGGCTTTATTTTTCGACCAGAGCAATTCGTCCAAGATGGAATGTCTAAGGCCCGTGGAACAGCTTCAGGAAGCCATCAAGAGCTTCTTCCAGCTCCCTGATAAGCCGCTCCTAGCAGGTGGCTTTTGTTCTCCTGGGGCAAGTTGGCTAGAGCTCATTCCAGCAGGAATGCTAGAGCAGACCATGGCACAGGCGTGTGTCAGTGTCCTTGTACCTTGATTATCGAGAAAGCAATGGCTTTCCTGGGAAGACACGCCCTGCAGACACTTGACTGACATCTTATTTTGGCCAGCACTGGGTCACTTCTAATGGCAAAGGAGTCCAGGGAGGTGAAGATTTCTAACTAGGTACACCGCTACCTACAGCAAAACCAGAGTACCAGAAAGAAACAAGAGACTGAATGGTTATTTAGAAATTTAAAAGATCCACCCGATATATCTTAGAAATTCAAAGATGCATGTTTGATATGAAAGTCGCTGAGAAACTGTGCTCTAAATAAACCTGTTTAACTTGTTTTCACACAACACTTCTCAAACTTATTTGAACACAAAGTTCCTTATTTCCTTTGAACAGCCTGTTGAAACACCATTCGGCACAAGGGATCTTGGAACATACTGCTTTGGAAACAAAAAGAATAAAATATACTTGTAAGAAAGAGTCTGTTTTCATACTTAAGGTAGAGAAAATATGCTGCATTAAAACAAAGCATTCTGGAAATAAAAAATGAAGTGGCAGAATTCTACACTCAGGAGCTGACATGTTTTCATTTTTTTTGTGAAGTCACAATTCTGGTAAGAAAAAAATCTCTTTCCCCTTTATGCCTTCAAAGGCATCTCCTTTCTACCATCCCTTCTCAACTCCAGAACTTTTTAAAAAAAATTCTGTAATTTCTCCCATATGAACATTTCAACCTGGCCCTTAAAAGCCCATTCTGGAGTTTCTCCAAGATCTCACTTCTCCTTTGGTTCCGTTTCTCATGCTTTAATTACTTTTCTTTCTTCTGCCATTTTCTTACACTAACACATCAGTTTGAGGTTTCGCACTGAGTAAGCTCTCCCTGTATATTACTTTATAATTCTTTTAATGTATATTTGTTTATTTCTGGCTGTCCCGGGTCTTTGCTGCGCATCAGCTCTTCTCTAGTTGCAGCAGGTGGGGGCTCTCTAGCGGCGGTGCGCGGGCTTCTCACCGCAGGGCTTCTCTCGTGGAGCACAGGCTCGAGGGCACGCGGGTTTCAGCGGCTGCAGCTTCCAGCCCCCAGAGCACAGGCTCAATAGTTGTGGTGGGCAGGCTTAGCTGTTCCATGACACATGGGACCTTCCTGGACCAGGGGTTGAATCCATGTCTCCTGCTTTGGGA
This sequence comes from Madoqua kirkii, assembly GCA_006408675.1. Lineage (NCBI taxonomy): Eukaryota > Metazoa > Chordata > Mammalia > Artiodactyla > Bovidae > Madoqua > Madoqua kirkii. The sequence continues at coordinate 56,626 of SJYC01030734.1, forward strand.
GGCAGACTCTCTGCCTCTGAGCCACCAATGAAGTCCTTCTATACAATTTTTACTCAATTTTTTTCAAGCACCATTGTAACAGGGAAGAACAAAACCTGACTCCATGTTGAATCTGTTTCCTTCAACCTTTGCTTTCTGCTGCTTTTGTTACTTCAGCCACTAAAAGGGCGCTGTCTGTAGCTATAAGCGTGCATAATGGCCTGTGTGGGGAACCCTGCTCCTCTGCCAGAATGTTCAACTAAAGTGCCTTTGTGCAGCTCACGGGGAGACATCCTGACCCTGCCCACCAGTGACTGGCTGCCAGAAAGAAGAAATGAACTCATTCCCACATCCCCTCCCCAAGGCTGGCCGACCAGGAGATATTTTACAAGATTTACGGCCATTTAACTTTACTTCCTCACCACCTACGTCCCCCTTCCTCTGTTCCAGAAAAGAAACTGGCATTCAGACCCTGATAAGATGTACTCTAGGACTCTACTCCTCCATCTTCTCGGATGCCCGGCTTTGCAAATAAAGTTGCTATTCTTTGCTTCAACACCTATCTCCCGATTATTGGCCTGTCATGTGGTAAGCAGACAGAGCTTGGACTCAGTAACACCATTCTTTGATAACTGACGGAGGCTGCTGTTAATTAAATGCTGCTACAGATGCCAGTGCTGTTTCCAAGAAGAAATGTTCATATTTTTAGGAAAAACACAGGAGAAGCATTCAAAGCATAATCTTTCATCCTGATACTAAAGCTTTTGAAAGAAAGCCACTCAGTCATACCTAGTTCCATTAAAATAATCATTTCTTTTAATTCATTTTGATATTTTTTTTTAAAAAGGAGGGAAAGACTACATTTTTCTCATTCTCAAGGCCCATCAATTTTCCACAGAACCCATACTATTTCCTTGCCAAAAAATCCAATGCTTCTCTTTTCTGGAAGAGAGGTAAGAAAATGCCATCTTTTACTTTCCAAAAGAAAAAAATTAAATAGGTCAAATATATAAAACTTTCATGGAAAAAGGCAACATTTCATTTAAGCCATTAAAGGAAAATGTGTTGCAACTCCCCAGTGGAACTCCATTCTCTATAACAGGAAAGGTTTATTCACAGCTGAGAGAACCAGAGATGGCTACCACACTGTCAGGAGGGGCACACTGCCCGAAACTGCCCACCCTGGCCAGGCACCACAGCAACCACGCGCATGAGTTATCTTATGATAGGCTGCTGCTGCTGTTGCTGCTGTTGCTGCTGCTGCTGCTGCTGCTGCTGCTGCTGTTGCTGCTGTCGCTTCAGTCGTGTCCGTCTCTGTGCGACCCCAGAGACGGCAGCCCACCAGGCTCCCCCGTCCCTGGGATTCTCCAGGCAAGAACACTGGAGTGGGTTGCCGTGTCCTTCTCCAGTGCATGAAAGTGAAAAGGACAAGTGAAGTCGCTCAGTCGTGTCCGACTCTTGGCGACCCCATGGACTGCAGCCCACCAGGCTCCTCCATCCATGGGATTTTCCAGACAAGAGTACTGGAGTGGGGTGCCATTGCCTTCTCCATGACAAGAGGTCCTAGTAAGGAACATGAAACTAGTAAGCCACCATCAACCAGAGGAGCTCCAGAAAGGTCAAAAGGAGACACCTTGTATCTGACCACCTCCCAGAATCCTTCTTGCTGCCATCCATCTTGGCTGAGCAATGCAAGCGCCACCAGGATGGACTCTGTCAGAATGACTGGCCAAAGACAACCTGGAAATTAATCCAATCAAAATAAAACCTGAGACTGCGAGCCACGTGGCAGAGCAGTCCTCCTTGGTCTCTTACCCTATCACTCTCCTCCCAGCCACCTTTCCAATAAAATCTTTTGCTTTGTCAGCTCATGTGTCTCCTTGGCCAATTCACTTCCAAGTGTTAGACAAGAGCCCACTCTCAGGCCGTGGAAGGGGTCCCCCTTCCTGCAAGAAAACCACTTTACAGAGACAATGAATGAAACTGAACCCTGAAACCAACTGAACTGAGCTGGTCTTCCTGTGCTCCTGTTTTCTAGAAACCAGAAAGAAAGAAAAAAATGCAGTTGGGAATATTCACATCTCCAGTAGACAGGCCTCTAGAAAGTCAAAGGCCCATAAAACCTTCAGATGCCGTAAAAGACATTTGAGTGCCAAGTCCTGGCCATATGGATTCTCCATCCTCCTTAGAGGCTCATCACTCACAAAAGGGAGAAGGCCATGGCCACCCACTCCAGTACTCTTGCCTGGAGAATCCCGTGGACACAGGAGCCTGGTGGGCTGCCGTCTATGGGGTCACACAGAGTCAGACACGACCAAAGCGACTTAGCAGCAGCAGCACTCAGAGAAGGCATAGCCACCTCTCTCCAGGTCAGAAATTAGGAGAGCATCACTTTAGGTCCAGCAGACAGAACACTTCCCAGATTGCTTCCAGAGAGGAGACGGGATCCTCCCAACCACCAGGGGAGCTAGAGAACCACACGGCTACTTGTTCCCATCATGCCTCTCTACCCTACACCAAGCTGAGCTCCTTCCTGCCCCCAGCCATCCTTTCCCACAATCTTAGACCCATATCCCCATCCTGATTCCCATCTCGATTCCTGTTCCCATACCCCTTGGAACCACCTCTTACCCCAACTTCTCTTCCTATATTGGCTGAAATGGCCACTTTTGATGGCAGCGCACCATACCCTCTTCTTCTTCCTCAAAGCCAAACGAAGAGCTTCCACCCTTGGGTGACACATCCTTCTACCTCTGACAGTCCTTCTCTCCCATCAGTTGAAGACCTTGTCGCCTGGCTCATCTTCTTTGAGACACCAAGTCCAGCTGACATTCCGAGAGAACTTAGAAGTCCCCAAGCACTCTGCCTAGCTGACTCCTTGTCCTCATTCTGTAAGCTTCTTCTCTGCATTACTGCTTTCCTCCCAGAGATCCATCCTGGACCTTCCCATCACCAGTGAGAACTGCTCCACCTCTGGCCAGACCTCCAAACACCTCACTCCACCTCTTTTCACCCTCTATAAACTCCTTTCCCTTCAGACCTCTCTCAGAGCCTCGCTGACCACACCAACATCCCCATTTAACCTGATGCTCCAATCTGCTGGTCCCTGTTTCCCACTTCTCGAGTCCTTTGTCTCTGTCTCCTTCCTCCTCCATTTTCCACTGACCACTCATTGACCAAGGATCTCAATTATGCTCTCCTCCATATACATCCATCCAGCCAAATTCCATCACCTCCTCTGTGCCCATCTCCAGGACATTCAACGCCAAGAAGAACACCACAGATTTGCTAAAGCTGATGGTGTAACAGCTTCATGGGTCTTCATTTTCAAGAGGCCCTCAGAGATGCCCAGAACACCTGCTCAGTATTTCTCCTAGGCGCTTCAAACGGCCTTTTCAAACCTCCTTCACCTTACACAAACCATGGAAGCCACCACTTCCGCCTTTTCCCTCTCCACTCTCAAAAAATGGCCTCATTTCCTGCTTCACAGAGGAATGAAGCAAGAATGCCCTCAATTTCCTGCTCCACACCCCACGCTCCTCTTCCCCATGCCCTTTTCCCTCCCTCCTAGCCTGCTTGGGACTCCATCCACTCCTGACTTCCCAGGCATGGGCTCTCCCTCACGCCCTCAAACTGTTCCACCATCCTCCCCTCCGACATCACTTGAATGTGCCAAGACTACCATCTTGGGAAAAACATCCTGCTTCCAACCTACAATCTGCTCTAATTATCATTCTCTTCTTCACAGCCAAGCTTCTAGAGACATCTCTGCCATCTCTCCCCTCTGCTAACTCTGGCCTCCCTCCCCGCACCTCCAGCAAAACTCACACCAGCCCAGTCTTAGCTGCCAAACTCCACCAGCACATTTCAGACCAACCTCCCTTATTCCTCTCCCCACTTCCTAGTCCCACGCATGCTCCTGCTTGTCCTTGTACCTGGCTGACCCATCTTTTTCTCCTGCCTCCATCATTGCTTTTCCAACTGTAAGTATTCAACCTTCAAGAAATCAACTCAGAGCAGAGTTTCTCATTTGTGTTACTGACATTTTAGCCACATGGTTCTTTGTTGTGGGGGCCACTCTGCGCCTTAAAAGCTGCTTAGCAGCATCCCAAGTATCTACTCACCAGATGCCAGTCGCACAGAGCAAATATGTCTCCAGACATCATCAAACCAGCATCACTCCCATTTGAGAACCACTGGCATAGAGAGTTGCAACCCATTTTTTTTTTAAGAAAATGAAATAAAATAGAAACTACTAGGATATATCTCCTAAGAAAGAATAAAGACCTTTCATTAAACATTGGTCTCTGCATCTTGTTGGAACTTGTCTACATGTGTATATGTGGAACAGAAAATATTTCTTTCTGTAAGTCAGAGTCAGAACACTTTAAAGTGGGAACTCTCTGGTGGTCCTGTGGTTGGGACTCTGCACTTCCACTGCTGAGGGCCCAGGTTCCAATCCCTGGTCTGGAAACTAAGGTCCCACAAGCTATGCGGTACAGCCAAAACCAAACAATGAACACTTTAAATTCCACTGCTGTACCTGTGGGTGCTCCCAAGGTTCCATTGAGGTTCCCGCCCTTTTAAAATCACCCAGCGATGCAAAAAAGACAGAGAGACACACAATGACCACTCAAGTACTCAGCACCTATCAAGAAAACAAAGCATTATCAACCAGATAAGAGCAGGGAACCCTGAAGGCACCCCTCCCAGACTCCTGGAGGAAACCACAACTCCAATTTAACATTTTCCCCCCAATATTACTGTGTTTGGATGCGAATCCTTAAGCAATATGTCACTCAAGTTTAAAATGTTTTACATGTTCTTCTGCAACTTGCTTTTGTTCCCCCAACATTATGCTTGTGGGATTCATGCATCCTGTTCTACACCACAGTTCATTCATTCTGTAGCTGGTGGGCCCGTGGGCTGCCTGCAATTCGTGTGCATAGAAACAATGTCGCTGTTAACCCTGGTGTGTGTGTACTCTGTACAAACGTGTGACACATCCACTGGAATTTGTGCTCAGGAGCAGAATTATCGCCCCTCTAGAGAGGACATTCATTATTATTACAGCATCAAACAAACTGGCTTGCTATGGAGGCTGTTAATAATGAACGTCCTCTCTAGAAGGGCAGTAATTCTGCTCCTGAGCACAAATCCCAGTGGATCTGTCACACGTCTGCACAGCGTACACACACACCATTTATCCATTTTCTGTTAGACTGTTATCTTTGTCTTATTGATAGCAAGCAGTTCTTTCATACACTCAGAAACCACATGCTGCACCACTGGTGACATGGTATCGTATCTTCTCCCGGTCTTAGGTGGGTCTTTCTCCCATTCCCAGTCATCTCCTCTACTCCCATGGCCTCTGTTACCGTCTCCACAGTGACCACTGTCTGCTCCTCTCCTGCTGGCCAGGTCACTCTTCCACCCTCCAGATTCACAGAGCCCATGGCCTCTCGGCCCTCTCTCCTCTACCAAGTATCTCAAACTTAACGGTCCCAAATGAAACCTGTTGCCCCCTCCTCCACTCTGCCCCTCCTGCATTCCTTCACTGGCTCAGAGAAAACACTGTCATTCATTCCCAAGCCAGTGAGCCTCTCATCTCTTCTCTCCATCTTGTTCATCATATCCTCCTGTTTATTCAACTCCTCAGTACAGGGATTTTATTCACCGTGCTCCACCTCCAGGATTTATTTCTGGACACTTCCATCTCTCAGTTGGACCATACACCATAGCCTCCCCATTGCCCTTCAACTCATATATATTCTTTAGAAGATAAACAGACCTAGAAATCCTACTGTTATTTACCTAAGACAAATAAAGTAAAATTCCCCCGAAAAAAGACTTACATAAGAACATTTATAGCACCTTTATTTCTCAAAACCAGTAACTAAAAGCAACCCAAATGTCCAGCTGAAGACTGGATGAACTAACTGTGGTTCATTCATACAATGGAATCAGCAGTAACTAACTTAACAATAACTAATTCAGCAATAAAAAGGAGCTTCTACTTACAAATGCAATGATGTGGATGACTTTCAAATTATGTTGACTGAAAAAATGTCAGACACAACAGAGCCTCTACTGTGTGGCATCATTTATGGGAACTCTAAGAAAAATGTAACTGGAGGTAAAAGTCAGAAAGTGGCCAGGGTAGGGGTGGGGGGAGAAAGTTGGGTGATTGGATGGAAAGGGACATGGAGGAACTTTCTGAAAGAATGGAGATGTTCCATTTCTGGTTTGGGGTGGTGGTAACATGAGTGTATACAATTGTCAAAACTCATCAACCAAACTGGCCAATGGCTAAAATCTGGCCATTTTACTTAGATAATTATATTACCTCTCTCTCTCTCTCTCTCTCTCTCTCTCTCTCTCTCTCTCACACACACACACACACACACACACACACACGTATTTATTTATTTATGTGTCTCTAGCTAGAGTAAGTTTGCTAAAATTAAAATCTGGAATTAAAATCAGAACTCCCTGGCCATCCAGTGGTTAGGACTCCATGCTTCAGCTGCAGGGGGCACGGGTTCGCTATCTGGTCAGGAAACTAAGATCCTACAGGACCACACAGAGTGGGGAAAAAAAAAATTAGAATCTGATAAAATCATTTCTCCGCTTACATTTTTTTCTGAAAGTCCTGTGACCTTCAGGTCGTACCTACCCACCTCTCCAATATTCACTCTTAACCCTTCTTCCCCGACCCTCCCTTATGGGCTACGCTACTCTCACACTGAAGTTCTTAAATCTTCCCAAATGAATAATGTCCCCTTTCACCTCTGGCCTCCTCCACTTTGTGCAGCCCCACAACCCTTGATGTGGCTGACTCCTATTACCTTTCAAGACTCGATGTGGGGGACTTCCCTGGTGGTCCACTGATTAAGATTTTGCCTTCTAATGTAGGGGGTGCGGATTCGATCCCTGGTTGAGGGCTAAGATCCCACATGTGTTGGGACAAAAACAAACAAACAAACAAAAAAGAAGACAAAGAAGAAGAGGCAATACTGTAACAAATTCAATAAAGACTTTAAAAGTGGTCCACATAAAAAAAAAAAAAACACTTAAAAAAAAGGACTCTGTGGATGTCACTTCCTCCAGGAAGTCCTCCCACTCAATATTAAATTAGACACCTTTATTGGGCTCCTATTACACCCTGTGCTTATTGATAGCACAACCCCTTTGACTCTGAAATGTACCTGTCCATCTGCTTCCCCAGGACATAAACTCCCTGAGGACAGAGCCTGAGAGCCTGTCACTGCTGAATGGGCTGAGAACTGAAGAGGGGCAAATCCTCAATGTTTGCTCAATGAGAAAGTGAAATACTCAAAGCATGTTTTCTCCTCAAGCGAAACATGGAGAGATGGGAACTTTCAATATTAATACTGAAGGAGAAATAACTCCAAAACAAAAAAATAAATATTTTATATTGAATACATCAATAACCACTTAGACCCAGAAGACTGTATTATATCAGGGTCTGCCGCAAACAAAACAGAAAAGTAACACACACAGACCCAGCTAGCTCTTACTCCTAAAGCTCAGAGAAAAAGAAAATGAGAGTCATCTTAGGTAAATAAATAAATATCAGGGAAGGCATACTGAAGATACAAGACTCTTTGATGAACAGAAAAGTGGTCAGTTGTTCAGTTGACTTAAGGGAGATGAGCGTTCATCCAACAGACCTCTGTGAACTGTGTAAATTCCAACGGAAGCAGCGAAGAGCTGAACAATGATCTGGAAATGTACCCAGAGTTCAAAAGCATCATGTCTAGACACCTTAAACTCCCCTGAGAGGGATCTGGCTGCTTGCCTGCTGAAGATCCCAGCTGACCCCAGCTGCTTCCTTTCCATAAGCTTTTTTAGATGGGGATGGCTAAGAAGTCACCTTTAGGAGAAGCACCCTCCACCAACCACCTTCTCTCGTGCCTCGGCAGGGCGCCGCCTCCCCTTCACAAGGGAGAGAAAATGTGCTCTTGTGAAGCTGCAAGTGAAATGAATTCCTCAAATATCAGGAAGCAGAGAAAGTAAAGCTCTTCCTTCAGCACTTCTTGCTGCCAAATGAATTTCAAAGCAAAAATGCACTGGCTGTATTTCTTCAAGGGCTGTCTGATTTGCCAGAATACTTTTGAATATTCCAGGACTGTTATGGGTTGCCAGTTATCACCAAACCTTTCCTTTCTTCCTTCTCCTCCCTGGCAAAAACTCAGTATATGGCCTGAGATGAAGAGCAACACCTTTCCCTTTATAAACCTCCTAAACTCTCCTAGATGACACATGAACCCCCTGCTCCATTATCTAGACCTGAGTCTGGCACCCAAAACCTTCAAAGCAACACATTTACAGCACAGGGATATTTGTGGCGTCAACGTGAAACACAAAAATGGAGACAGATGACCATGATTGACAGCCACTGTCAGTCAAAGCAAATATATGGTCCAATCAGCCAACACAGTTTTGTCTTTTCTGAACATTTCTATTGTGATGAGATGGGTTAGATAGCATCACCAATTCAAAGGACATGAACATGAGCAAACTCCAGGAGGTAGTAAAGGACAGGGAAGCCTGGTGTGCTGCAGTCCATGGGGTCTCAAAGACTCAGACACTACTTAGCAGCTGAACCACAATAATTCATATTACAAAATTTTCTATTTAACGGTTTGTAGGTGTATAATTATATGGCATTAGTTATGTTCAAAATCTTGTGTAATCATCACTATTATCTATTTGCAAAACTTTTCTGTCTTCGGTCTTTTTGGCTGTGCTTCAGGGCATACAAGATCTTAGTTCCCCAAGCAGGAATAGAACCTATGCCCCTTCACTGTCAGCGGAGTCTTAACCACAGGACCACTGGCAAAGTGCTCCAAAATTTCATCACCCCAAAGAGAAACTCTGCACCCATTGAGCAATAACTCCCCATCCCCATTCCTGAGCCCCTGGTGACCTCTGTCTCTAGGAATTTCATATAAGTGGAATCCTATCACGTTTGTCCTTTTGTGCCTGGCTTACCTGACTTGGCACAGCGCACTCAAGCTTCACCCACACTGTCGTGTGCATCAGGACCGTACCAGCCTATGGTGAATCACGGTCCATTACATGGAGGGACCCGTTTTGCTCACCCCGTCATCAGTGGGACACTTGGGCTGTTTCTACTTTTTGGCTCTTGCGACTAGCGCGGCAGTGAACACTGGCGTGCAAGTGTCTGTTCAAGTGCCTGCTGCCAACTCTTTCGTGTATACACCTCAGAGTGGAACTCCTGGGTCACACAACACATAGTTTTTTAATAGTTTACAAGGAAAAAAATTAATTCCTGTTTATAAAAGCAATAGGTATTCATTGAGGAAACTCTGAAGAATAATTATACCACCCAAAGAAAACCACTGCTAATGTTTTGGAATATGCTATTAAAATTTTACTGTCTAGTTAGACACAGATGGATATTTTCATTCACACCAGCTTTTTCCCCCTTGACATTATTTTAGGAGCATGAACTCTGCTGTCATTAAAAGTTCTTCAGAAACATCATTTAACCTCTGCATAGTATTTCATCAGGGGAGCATAATTTTCCTAACTATTCCTCTATTTAGGCTACTGCCCGTTTTTCATGGTTATGAATAACATCAATGAACATCTCCATGTATTATCAGTATTCTGGTGGACTTCTCTGATTGCCATCAGATGACATATTAGAATCACTGGGGCAAACTACATGAACACTCTTAAGGCTGATAAAGACTGTACATCTGAGACTTCCCTCATGGTCCAGTGGCTAAGACTCTGCACTCCCAATCAACGCAGGAGACCCGGGTTCAATCCCTGGTCAGGGAACTAGATCCCACATGCTGCAACTAAGAATTCATATGCCACAACTAAAGATCTCACAGGCTGCAACAAAGATCAGAGATGCTGCTTGCTAAGGATCTTTGGCAACTAAGGCCCAGCACGGTCAAATGAACAAATGAATATTTTTTTAAAAAAGACTGTACATCTGTCTTCCATCAGTGTCATATCAATCTGCATTCCCACCAGGAATGCTAAATGTCATGTTTTAATGTAAAAAGAACATAAATTATTAAAATTAAAAATGGTAAAAAGTATAATAAAATATTATCAAAATTAAAAGTGAACAGGAGAATAGAACTGTTTTTACACTGTGTGTGGTAACAACTCTCTTTGCAAGAATGCAGACACGGGGGAAGGAGACAGTGCGACAGACAGAGAGCAGCATGAAGCACACCCCCACGTGTAAAGCACAGCCGGCGGGAAGTGTATGTGCAACGCAGGGGCTCACCCCGGCGCTCTGTGACAGCCTAGGGGGCGCCACCGGAGGGAGGCCCAAGACGGAGGGGACATACACTTGCGGCTGGCTCGCACTGCTGTACAGCAGACCAACACAGCGCTGCAAAGCAATTACCCTCCAGTTACAAGAAATTTCAAAAACAGAATGTGACCAGACTGGACGACCTGAGAGGTGAGTTTCTGTCAAAGTAAGTTTTCAAATGGAAAGCCCTATTCTAAAGTAACAGACCTGCCAAAGCACCAATATATTCACATAGAGACACATGGAGAGGAAGATTGTAGAAAACCACCTTCTTCCTTATAGCGGCCCTCACTTCCCAATGTTCCCCGTTCATTTTCACCCAACCTTGGATAGATTTAAAGGCAGCTCTAATGCCTACAGCATATTTACTTAGAAAAATCCAGAGATTGGGCTTTAGTAGAAAGGGCAGGTCCACCCTCCACCACTTTAGCAACAAACACATCAAGAAACCAAATGGTGATTTTAAAACAAATCCCATGAGCGACACCCACTTGTCACATAGAGACAAGCCCCATCCCGGCAAGGGTGGGGGCTTCACATGAACAGGGAACAAGCCAACCCACAAAGCGGACTTGGGAGTCACTACACGGAAGGCGATTCCCTAAACTTCCCTTCCACACAACCATCGAGGGGTCACACCCCACCAGGGATTTGAGTCTACGCTACGGTCCCACTGGCAGCACCAGTAACCAGGGGGCCCAGAGTCCCCACAGACGAGCTCTAGGGACCGTGTAGACCAGAGCTTCCAGCAACGGTCAGCGGGAGACACAGGAGCCGGGACTCAAGTCCACTGGTCCACTTGGTTTTGGCCAGAAAACGGTGTTTTGTTTTATTTTGGGGTTTTTGTCCTCTTTTGGTTTGTTTTTGAATTTTGAACCAGATGCCTATCTTTAAAAAATAAGAGCTTCTCACAAAAATCCATACTTGGTTCCTCTTAAAATACCCAAGGACGTCAACCTTAGGCCCACACTGAAGTCGTGGCAGCAAGAGGCCAGAGCTGAGCAGTGGCTCCCCTGTCCAATGTGGGGTGTGGACCCACAGCCCGTCTTCCTGACCACTCAGGACCCCAAGACCGCCACCTTGACCTGGAGCTGGAGGGCCTAAGCTCTGCAAAACGTTAGCTCCTATGACCCTTGTCTGATGGGAATAATGTGTTATTATACATGATTATTTTTCAAAAGTCTGCGGATCCCACAGCAACTAATAAAATCCAAATTACTGAAATGCATAACTGAATTCAGACTACCTCATGCTGTGAGGTATCTCCTGAAACAGTAGACACTATCAAGTATTAAGTAGGGAGGGGGAACTCAAAATTTTTATTTTACTAATAACTAAGAAGATTAGAGATCATTCAATTAAAAAGTTTGTAGGACATCCCGGGTAGTCGAGTGGATGAGAATCCGCCTGCCAATACAGGGGACACAGGTTCGATCCCTGGTCCAGGAAAATCCCACATATCACAGGGCAACTAAGCCCATATACCTCAACAAGGGAACCCACCACAGTGAGAAGCCCATGCACCTTAATGAAGACCTAGCACATCAAAGGTAAATGATTTTTTAAAATACTTGAGTAAATCTATTTTTTAATTGAAATAGAGCTGATTTACAGTGTTGTGCCAATCTCTACTGTACAGCAAAGTGACTCAGTTATACACATACATTCTTTTTTTATATTCAAACTACATTAAAAAAATTGGGGGGTGGGACACTGGGGCTCAGTACTGGGCACCACTGTAATAGAGCACGTATTTGATTGGAGATCAGGGAAAGCTGCTAAGAGCTTTAAGGATTCCATTGGCTTTGGGACGCTCCCCATGGAGACGGTGCTGAAGAATACAAGCTTGGGTTCTGAGAGGCCAGTAATATCATATGTGAAATGAATCGCCAGTCCAGGTTCAAAGCATGATACAGGATGCTTGGGGCTGATGCATTGGGATGACCCAGAGGGATGGTACGGGGAGGGAGGTGGGAGGGGGGTTCCGGATGGGGAACACGTGTACACCCGTGGTGGATTCCTGTTGAGGTATGGCAAAACCAATACAATATTGTAAAGTAATTAGCCTCCAATTAAAATAAAATTTATATTTAAAAAAAGATGACCGTGAGTATCCAGGCCAGAGTGAGGAGCATCTAAACCAAGGTAAAGGGCAGGAAGAAGGGTAGAGAGGCAGCGAGGGCTCAGGTGGCTGTTTAAGTATCGGACAGAGAATGAGACAGTCACAGAAGTTCTGGCTTCAGCAGTTCAGCGGATGTCATTGCCATGAAGCCAAAGACAAGAAATATGAGCGCAATGATTAAGGCGTGAGGGTGAGCGGGGCTTGGAGCTAGGGACAGTGGAAGTCTAAAGAAGGCCAAGACATGAAATCAGCCCTCCAAACAACCTCCTGGGGCAGAGGAGCCTCAGCGTAAACGTTCCACGGACGGAGCCGAGTGTGATAGCCAGAGAGACAGACGAGTCTGTCCTGGGCTGTGCTCCCCAGAGGAGGAGCCTGGTGTGGCCATTCTCGCACCAGCGGGTGCTGGAGAAAGAGGTCTGAAGAGAAACTTGTAGCAAAAAGAGGGGAGCAGCATGGACAGGGAAGGTGAGGGCTGAGAGCAGGCCAGCTGCGTTCTGATCGGGCAGGGAGCTCCGGAGTTACCTGGACTATAGACTTTGTGCTGCCCAGAGGCTAAGGGCTGGGTTTTATTCCCCAGTCACTGACATCAGTCACTGATGTCAACCACTCAGTACAGGGCACCCCAAGGTAGGGAATGAGATGTTTCCTTCCAGTCGTCTCCAGGGTACAGAGCTGCTCTCCAGCAAGGCAGAATCTTCCAGTGAAGGATCCGGGCATGAGGTGTTAGCAACCGGCCCTGCTGCAGCCGAGCGTGGGGCACACAAGGGCAAGAGAGGGGATCCAGGCAGGGTACCAACAACATCTGCTACAGAATCCACTCCAGAAGTCCATGAGAGTAACACCGAGGGAGAAGAGAGAAAGGTCCCTCTTGGACATGAATCTTTCCATCTTTCCAACTCCCTGGAAATTGGCAGGAGGTTAACAATTTACCTCAAGGTGCTTGAGCACCTCCGAAAAGCCTCGAGCATGCGGTGCAACTTTGCAACCCGGGCTGAAGGCTGCTCTCCCGGGCACTGGGGTGTCTGTTCCCTGGTACAAACAGCAGCCCGTGGTTCCACCTGCCTCCTGCCCAGGAGCCCTCCAGCCTCAGAGTGGATTTCCCCAACCACACCCGAGCAATAAACGGGCAGCCATGCTCAGCCATATAACTGACAACATTCCTCCAATTTTTACAGTGCTTTTTATGCTCACCTTATAAAGTTTCATGTTTTACTTTCCAGATTTCATTGTGTGCACTCAATGTGTCCCAGGAGTACGGCCAAGCAGTTTTAATTTTCCAAGAAGTACTTCTCTGCTTCTCTTTTCCACTACAGCACAGCTGAGAAACTGGAAAAGGCCTCCAAAGCAAGATTTCTGGGCAACCTGAACAATTTGCTCCAAGACATTCAAGCAGGAATGAACTTCAGGAGAGCTTCCAGAACCCTGGCTGAAGCCCCAGCCCCTGTCTTCATGTATTTAGAGGGTACATCTCTGGCAATACAAAGTTGAACAAGCAAATTCCAAAGGAATGAGATGAACCGTATAAGAAAAGACTATCTGATTATCCGAGGGCAGAGGTAAAAGGTACTCTGTAAGATGCCAGAGAAATCCTGAATCACCAACTGTATCCAAAAGGAAACAGATGCTCAAATCAACTAATTCATTCATTATGATTTACCCTTTGATTAAACTCACAGATCAAGTTTCTGATACTACTAGGTCAGAGTTTTGTGGAGGACAGGTTGGTTTCTTAACCAACACAAATCTGCCTCAATTGTCTTTCCTAAAATACACGCATTAATGATTTCATGAAGAAATGCGCTCATCCACAGGAAAACCAGGTGAACAAAGGTTACAATAGCAATAACCTACCCTTACAGAACACCTTGCGTGTGCCCAGAACTGCGTAAGGAGCTGGAGTGTTTAAATTCCTCTTCATGCTTGGGGACATAGTGCAGGAAACACCTAAGGCTATTGAACCCCTACCTCACACCACCCGTACAAAAGTCCAGAAAGATTACGGACTTGATTCAGAAAGGTAAGCACCTGGAACTCTGAGCAGAAAGTAAAGACTATCCTTCTAAGGGGGACCCTCTTACACTATTAGTGTGGAGGTTCCTCAAAAAACTAAACACAGAGCCACTGTATGATCCAACAATCCCACTCCTGGGCATATATCCAGACCAAACCATAATTCAAAAAGATACATGCAGCTTTATGTTCACAGAAGCACTGTTTACAGCAGCCAAGACATGGAAGCAACCTAAATGTCCATCAACAGATGAAAGGATAAAGAAGAAATGGTACATATACACAATGGAACATACTCAGCCACCAAAAAGAGAAATAATGCCATTTGCCACTGCACAGATAGACCTGGAGAGGATCATACAAAGCGAAGTCAGACAAGCGGCAAACAACAAATACCATATGATACCACTTATATGTGGAATCTACACTATGACGCATATTTAAAATGAACTTATATATGAAACAGAAACAGACTCATAGACCCAGAGAACAGACTTGTGGAGGGGGTGCAGGAGAGGGTTGGATTAAGAATTGGGATTAGCAGATGCAAGCTATTATATACAGGATGGATAAACAACAAAGTCCTACTATACAGCACAAGGAATTATATTCAAAATCCTGCAATAAATTTTAACAGAAAAGAGTATGAAAAAGAATATTTATATAACTAAGTCACCCTGCTGTACAGCAGAAATCAACACAACATTATAAATCAACTATACTCCAGTCTTTTAAAAGAGTGTATTTCTAACCAAGAAAGAAAATACAGAAATCCTGTCACAGTAAAATTAAGAACCTTTTGACCTGAGGTTGCCCTCTGTGGACTGACTGGGTTTAGATTGGAGCTGGGAGCTACTCTTAGGGAAAAGTCTGAGTTGTCAGTTGTGCTGTGGGTTGACGCAGTGATCTGAGAATCAGCAGTTTTTAAAAAGTAGGTCTCTGCAGGAAATTCTACTTATGTTTGTTTGTGTTTGCATCCCAGGCATCTGAGATGAGCCTGCCAGAAGTAATGGCTGTTTCTGTCAGTGAAGGGAGCAGCTGTCAGCATGGGGAAGCATAATAAAGACAATACAAAAATAATAAGAATTTGTTTTCCAAATGCATCACAAATAAAGTTAAAAGACAAGCTACCAATTAAGAAAAGATATCTGTAGCACATACATTCAACAAAGGATAAGTATTCAGAATATATAAAGAACTCATAAACTGGACTTCCCTGGTGGTCCAGAGGCTAAGACTTCATGCTTCCAATGCAGGGGCCCAGGTTCAATCCCAGGTCAGGGAACAAGATCCCACATACCAGAACTAAGACCTGGCACAGTCAAATAAATAGATTAAAACAAACAAAAACAGAAGTCATAAACCAATGTGAAAAACATAAATAACCTACTAGACAACTGAGCAAAAAGACACAAGTTGGAATTTCACAAAAGAGGGGGAAAAAGTGATTCTTGAAGAAATGAAAAGCTACTTTCTTTCTGAGAATCATACATACACAAATTAAAATGTCAAGGAGCTACTATTTATACCTAGTAGCTTAGCAAAAGTAAGAAGTCTAATCACAGACATAAAAAAACAAATGCATAGTTACCAAGCAGGAAAGGGACAGGGAGCGGGGCATAAATCAGGAATTTGGAATTGACATATACACACTACTACATATAAAATAAATACATAAAAAGGTCCTACTGTACAGCACAGGGCACTATACTCAATATTCTATAACAACCTATAATGAAAAAGCGCCTGAAAAAGTATATACAGATATATGTATATATAACTGAATCACTGCGCTATACATTCAACACTAAAACAGCACTGTCAACCAGTTATACTTCAATTTTTTAAAAAGACAAGAAAAAAAAATCACCTATTCATTCTACGACAGTATAAAACTGCCAAGTGGAACAAACAGTAAATAAAAGATTTTTTTGGATTATATGCAGTATTATTACCAATCTCATTTTACTGATGAGGAAACTGAGGTTTAGAAATAACTGCCAAGCAAGCAGGTAAATGAAAGCAACAAAGCTGGGCTTTTAATTAAATGCCCAGACTTTTAAGACTATGCTAGACTACAAGGTTTCCACCAGGAGGAAAAAAATTACAGACAATTCATAAGATTCAACTCTCCTTACAGAACACCTGTGCCTTCCAGGAGTGATGGGACAGAAGCAGCGTTTGTTCAGGATTTCTCAGCTCTACAGTCACAGTTTCGAGGTTTTTTTTAAACATCTTTTTAACATGTGGTTGTACTGAACAAAATCTTTTTTTAAAAAGTAGCAGAAAAAAATCCTTTAAAACTCAAAGAAATTTGCGATTTAAAGAACACCTATGATGAAGCATCTTCATCTAGTTTTTCAAATGCAGAGAGGACCCTGGCACAGGTGAGAAGCCAGGCCACAGTGCACTAATGGTTGGGCTGAGAACTCGGTTTATGGAAAAGGTGATAAAGTAATCAGGTCCTGGGTTTTCTTTCCTGGCTGGCTCTCAGCTTTTGAGCTCTCTCTCACACCTCCACACTCTAAGCAGATGTGCTCCCTCCAGAAAGAATTCTTCGTCTACCACATCCAGAGCTGGTGCCCCTCCACCATGCTCCCTCTGTGCCCCAGGACGCCACGCCACACCCAGGGTCTCTTCCCCAGTCCACTGCTCCCCAAGGGAGGGACCCACCAGACACCTCCAAGTCACACGTGGCAGATGGTGAACAATGAACGAACAAACAACAATCCTGCCGTGACACTCGTCCACATAAAGGGAGGGCGGTAACGGGAAGAACGCGGCCACTACAGTCAGACTGCCCCTGCTCCAACGTCCATTCTGAGATCAGCTGGCTCAGCTCAAATAAGATCTTACTAAAACCTGCCTGCCTTTAGTGATTATTAGGATTAGCGGCGATAATGTATGTGAAAATGGGTCCCCACGTGATTTAAGCTGCAGCTTCCCATTTAACAATGGAGGTGGGGAGTAAGGGGCTTCCCCGATGGCTCAGCAGGTAAAGAACCCACCTGCAATGCAGGAGATGCAGGTTTGATCCCTGGGTCGGGAAGATCCCCTGGAGGGACTGGCAGCCCACTCCTGTATTCTTGCCTGGAGAATCCTATGGATAGAGGAGCCTGGCAGGCTACAGTCTATGGGGTTGCAAAGAGCAGGACATAACTGAAGCAACTTAGCACAAGCATGTGGTGGTGGGCTTGGAGTCACATCCTGCTTCAGCTGGTCCAGGACAGGAGGGATTTGGTAACATCTTACCCAACACGTCTCCTGTGTAGGCAAGTTCCAGAACCCCTGTGAAGGAGAGAACGAGGCAGGTGCCAGCATGTACCCTCGCTGTATCCAAAACCCATCCACATCACTTAATAACCTGGCCCCAGAGAGTGGGCACTGGCTCCTTATCATCAAGTCACACCAAGCTTTCCCTACCCTCTTTCTTCTGCCCCTCAAACATCTCAATGACCTTGAAAAAAGATCTGCCCGAACTTTCAGATAAGTCACTATATGTAAATATACAAACGTGAGTGTGTGTGTGTGTGTGTGTGTGTGTGTGTGTGTGTGATACAGACAGAGAGATGGAGGAGGAGAAAGGAGGAAGGAAGGATGGAAGGGAGAGACAGAGCAAAAACTTAGGGACAAGAAGCCAGAAAGTGATTCTTTTTTCTATCAGAGAATTTAGCAACTTCAGGTTCTGGTTAATTCATTAACAGAAAAGCTAAACAGGAATTTGTTTTCAGCTCCAGCTGTTGCACCCAACTGGTCTTCTATTTCTAGCACTACTTAACATAATGAAATCCTCAACAACAAAAATCATTCAGATTTTTTGGAGGGCAGTGTGGTATGTAGGATCTTTAAGTTTCCTGACCAGGGATCAAACCCACACCTCCTGCTTTGGAAGCATGGCATCTTAACTGCTAAACCGCCAGGGAAGTCTCATCCTTCTTTTAAGCCTAAGACAGTCAAATATCAAAGGTGCCCATCCACCAGCCCTCTCATTCCTCCTGCACATAAACCCCCACTGACAGTAGGCTCAAGGTGGGAGGGAAATGGACCAGAGAGAGGATGCTCTGGCCAAGATGCTGAGACTCTTAAGAGTGGGCCCAGTGGCCCCTTTTACTCTAACTGGCTACAGAGAGCCTTTGTGCATTGATGCCATCTGGCTGGAAATGAGAAATAAGAAAGACCTCCAAATTCCACGAGGAAGGCTCATCATTGCTTTGCAGAAATGATTTTAAAGCTGCTGACTCAACAATGAGAAGCAATCAGTGCCCGATAAGACACAACTACACAGATGAGCCCCAACATGTTACATTGACTAGAGGAAGCCAGGCAGTAGCGACTGTACCCACCGTCTGGTTCCATTTACATGAAATATTAAACTAGGCAAAACTCATCTCCAGTGGGAGAAAACGGACTGGTGGCTGCCCGTGATGAGAGGGGCTAGGGCACCAGAGCTTTCTGGGCAGGTGGTGATGTTCTGTACCTTGAAGGCTTTGAGTAACAGATGTATGCAGCTATCAAAACTCAGCAAACGTACACTTAAGATTCATGCATTTACTGTGAGATTTTACATCAAGAAAAAAAAACAACAAAGATCATTAATGATATTTGTTCATGATAGGCATGTTAAAATATTTACAGGGCAGTATACTGACATTGGAAATTTACTTAGAAATGCATAAATAGATAAAAAAGGGGACTTCCTTTGTGGTTCAGTGTTTAGGGCTCTGTGGTTTCACTACCAGGGCCCAGGTTCAATCCTTGGTCAGGGAACAAAGATCTTGTAAGCTGCACACCACAGTGGAAAAAAAGAGAAAGAAAGAAAGAAAAAGAAGACAGGTTGATGAATGGATACATGGGAAGCTATGCGCTAAAGCAGGTATACTGAAATGCTCCTTGTAGGGATTTCCCTCATGGTCCAGTGGTTAAGACCTTGTTTTCCAATGCAAGGGATGGGGGTTTGATTCCTGGTCAGAGAGCTAAGGTCCCACATGTTTTGAAGTCATAAAACCGGAACACAAAACAGAAGCAATATTGTAACAAATTCAGTAAAGGTTTTAAAAATGGTCCACATTTTTTAAAAAATCTCTGAAGAAAATTAAAATTTTAAAAATGGTCATTATAGAATCCAAATGATTGCTATATGTGTGTTCCCTGTATAACTCTATAAACTTTCCTATATGTCTCCAATTTTTCATAATAAAATGTTCAGGGAGCAGGGGAAAGTTAGACATACAGGGGGTGAAGAAGGTAAGCTACGGCTAAGAAAACGCACAGAAGCTACTGTACTTACTGGGGTTTAAGGCAGCTGTGAGCTGCTCAGACAAATGAAAAAGAGAAACAGGGCAATGCTGAGCACAAGAGCAGTCATTCACTGGGCAACCACCATGAATCAGAAGTGTGTGTGAGACAGTCTGCTGATTTTGCAATCACCATCTCCCTGCAAGGTAAGCATATTATCATTTTATAGAGGAGCAGATTGAAACTCAGAGTGGAGTAATAACATACCTGTGGTTACGAGGCTGGAAACTGGAACTGGCTCTGCCAGCCTCAAAACTCCAAGGCTACAGAGGGAAAACAACATGAACTCAGCATTTCTCCCCTCTTTCCAAGGTCAGGACCATGCCAAGGGCACAGGCATGGCCAACGGCCACTCCTACCCAGCAGTGCCACCTGCCACACAGTGGGTAACAGCACCAACAGCTGCCCTGAATTCCAGTCACGGAATTCTCCCAATGGTCCCCATGAGCCTCCCACACTCAATTCTCCTTCTGTTCTTTGTACTGCAAGAATCTATCTACCCACCAGAAGTTTAGCCATCAGCTCTGTGCATACACCCTGGGTCACAAATATTGCAAAGTTCAGCACCTTCCAACAGCTTTCCAGCCCACCCACCTTTCTGCTCTGCAGAGGTTAGAAAGTTAGACACTCCCTTCACTGACTCCCTTGCAGCTAGATTCTTCCAAGGAAACACACTCATGCAAGATTTGGGGGGGGGGGGGCGGCACGTGGGGGGCGGGAATGTGGATCACTTTGAATGTGTTATAATATTGCTTCTGTTCTTTTTTATGTTTTGATTTTTTGGTCACAAAGCATATGGGGTCTTAGCTCCATGACCAGGGATCAAACCTGCATTCCCTGCATTAGAAGGTGAAGTCTTAGCCACCGGACAGCCGTACAAGATTTAAAAGGCAGAGGGA